>NDGN011150026.1:0-12139 GCA_002564285.1 Tympanoctomys barrerae | reverse complement strand
GACTCTCCTTAGGCACACTCTACATCACCGATCACTTTCCTCTTTGGCCCCATAATCTCCTCCGAGCAGAACATTTAATCTGATAAATCTTTCAAGTTAATCAGAGTCCCTAAGTTTCTTTAAACATCAATGTTTATAGTTATCAATGAGTAATCCTAAATTGGTATTTGGCATTATTGTGCAACTATGGATTTAAAAGAAGAATAATCTGTTCTTTCACTCATTCATTAATTCTCTTACCTATTCCAGACAGTCAGAGTTTCTTGGGTCTTTTGGTCCTCTCATTACCATTGCTGGCTGTTGTAATTAGGGTTTATAAGGGAAAAGATTTAATAGAGGACATATAACTTATAGAAATAATTTGTGACATTCACCCAAAGACTCAAATGCAAAGGAGTACAGGAGATCTGGGCATACACTAGAGACCTAAAGAAAGCAGCTGAGGGCCTGGATCCCACGGCAATGTCATGCACAAATCCAGCTGAAGATCTACGCCATGACGAGGTCCAACTGGAGGCCTCAGAGCCCGCAACAATGTCTCATGAAATTCTGTACCAAGAATCTGCACTGGGAAGCCCAGTGGTCAGTGGTGGACGCTAGGAAGCCTGTACCAGAGGGATGAAGGACCTGTGCCAGCAGGCTGAGGGATCTGCACTGGAGCCAAGAAGTGATGTTCATGGTAAGGACCAGAGCCCCCCAAAGAGAACCACAGCCATCCTCAGTGACAGTGAGGACTCAAGCTCCTCTGATGAGGACAGCTGAGTTCATATCAGGAAAGCCAGCATGACAACTTTCTCTAGGAGATTCAACAGTGCACCATCTTTTCCTCCAGCTCTCCTTTTGTGCTGGTGGCAACAATCCCCAGGTGGGTCTTCCACACCCAGCACCACTCCGATTCCTTTCAGCTGTTACAAGTTGACCATTAGTTAATTTGCCACACTGGTATTGATAAAATAATATATCTACTTTTTTTCTCAGTCATCATTAGCTTTTTTTCTGAAAGATTCTAGTGTTTCTCTAGAGCAAATTTCTGGTATCTTGAGCCACAAAACATTAACCAAAATAGATTCTCTAAGTCTACAACTTGTTTACATGAAGACAGCACCAGGAGACTGAGACCAGGCCTTGCTATCACTCAGGCAGACCTGTGGCTCCTGACACCCTACGGCTGCCAGCCCTTTATCTCCCTATGTTGTAAATTACTTCAATCAGCTATCTGATGGTTAGAAATGACTAGAGAAACAGAAGAAACTAGAGATAAGGGAGAGCAGAAGAAATGGTACAACTTATCATTTAACTTAAATAGTTACTTTTCATAATTTTTCCAAAGAATTTGAAACAGCACATGGTAGGACTAGAAAAATAATATTCCAATAAATCTAATTTCTTGTCATTAAACCCACATTTATAAAACCATTCCTAGAAGACATGAAAGAAATGCAATATTCTTCATGAAAGAAATAGGATTGTGAAAAAAACACCATACACACACACACACACACACACACACACCCCAAAATAGGAAGCAGGGAGAAGCTCAAATACTTCCCCAAATTATATGATCCATAAAAAATATTTCAATGTGTATACTAATTTGTTTTATTTATATTAATAGTTCATTTTGATTCATTGAAAAGCAAGTTTGCATTATTATTTGTTTCTTTTTCAGTAAAAGAATCTTTTTGGTTTATGTCTTAGATTGAGTAACAACTTTGAAGATAATGATAAGCAGTGTAACAACTATTTTTATTCTATTATTTTGCGGATATGATAATTTGGGTTTTTTTTTCATAGAAGAAAAAGAAAACATGAAAAAAGATGAAAGAAACAATGTGGGGATTTTTTACTTCACGGCTCGCAAGAATAGGTGCTTGACAGGACCCATCTCATTGTACACAACAGTCTTCAGAGTTATCAAAATTTGAGAAATAGTACACAGGAAATAGGAAGCAAGTAGTAATTTACTACTCATGCACCAAACTACCTTCACAAGAGTCAAGGGCATATTTTCTTCAAGAAAATTCCTCAATATGAATCATAAAGCTCAGAAAAAAGACATAGAAGAAGTGGACTGAACTCTTGGCACTGGTTACAACGACCCAACATTTAAAAGTCCCATGCACAATAATTTCATCTGGGGGCCGGCAAGATACTTCAGCAGACTAAGGCACCTGCTTAGGCAAGCCCAGGGACCGCAGTTCAATCCTGGGCACCATATGTCATCCCAGCCCTGCCCTCAGGGTGGGCTAAGCAAGCCACACTCTGGTAGTGACACACGCCTGTAATCCCAGCACTGCAACAACCAAATACATTAAAAAAAAAAAGATTAACAAAAAATTTCACCTCCCAGTGGCCAGACAAAAGGTGTTTAGAAACCACTCCATGAGATAGAACAAGACAGTGGCTAAGATACCTCAGCCATCCGCTCCCCATAGACACCAACTTGAACAATGATTCATACTCCAGGTGACCTTCACAGGAGCTTAGGAAATCAGGTAAGAGACTACAATGCCAGGTTTTAGATAATAAAAAGAAAAGACACATTGATAAAGGTAGAAAGAATTGCAGATGTCACTCCTTCCTCAAATCCAAACAATAGAGAAAGATGTCATTTGCTTGAAAGAGGTAAAAGGCAATAAATTTAGTAGCAGATCAGCATAGTAAAACACCGTGCTTGGCAGAGCCAAACTATCCCTAAGCTCCAACAGTGCTTGCAGTCTCAGCTGCTGGAATTGTTTTAGATTCTACCACCCTGCTTCCAACTCTCAGCAGCAGAGGCAGGAAGAAAGCTTCACCTATTGAGCAGAAGGTATGAAAGCCAACACAGGGCTTTGTCTTGGAACTCAGAGAAGCCCACTGTGGCAAGACCAGGCACAAGGCACATGCCAAAGGCCTAAAATGTACCTAGGCTGGAACTGGCAGGTGGCACCTCTACATCATCACTGAGATAAATGGAGAACTCTTTCATGGACAGATAAATCTGAATTTCCATCTGCATTATTACCAGCCTTGGAGTTAGCCGAGGCTACCCCTGTTGTCCTGCCATCCAACCTCTTTCCCACTATACAAGTCCTGTAGCTGTGAAAGAAATAACAGTTCTAAACATATATGCACCCAATGCTGTAATGTCCACATATACAAAGCAAACACTTATCGCAAACCTAAAGGGTAACAAAGACCCCACTGAAATAATAGTTCAGGGACTTTAACATCCCACTTTGGCCACAATGGACAGATCATACCAATAAAAATCAGTAAAAAAGAACAGAGTTGGGGATTAGTGGTATGGCTCTGTGTCTGCCATTTGCCTGGCATGTGCAAAGCCCTTGGTTCTATCCTCAGCATGGGATGGAAAAAGGCTAGGAGAGAGCTAGCAGAGTTGAACTATATTTTAAACCAAATGGACCTAATAGACCTCTGCTAAACTTCCTGCCCAATGACTGCCACATGTACATTCTCTTCACCACTCTAGATCTCATGACAGGCCACAGAAAAAGTCTCAATGAATTTGTAAAACTTGAAATCACATCAAGTGTCTTTTTCCAACCACAACAGAATAAAACTAGAAATAAATAATAAGAAAACTTTTGAATGCTATATAAATATGTGGATATTAAATAACTTACTCCCAGAAAACGATTGGATCAAGGAAGAAATCAAGAAGTAAATTTAAAATTTCTTGAAGCAAATGAAAATGAAGATACAACATGCCAAAATCTATCAGATACAGTGAAAGTGGCATGAATAGGAAAGTTTATGACTATTAATGCCTACACCCTAAAGTAAAAGGCAGATAGGTATGAAGTAAACAACCTATGGCCACAATACAAAGAACTAGAAAAACAGCAACAACTCAAACCCAAAATTAGTAGGAGAAAAGATACAATAAAGATCAGGGCAGGAATATATAAAAAATAAGTTACAAGTAAAATTACAAAATAAATGGGGAATTCTTTCAATAAAACAAAGTTGATAAAACCTTAGGGAGATTTTTAAAAAAAGAAATAAAATCAGAGATGAGAAGGAAGACACTGCAACTGACATACCAGAAATGCAAAGGATGATTAGAAAATATTATGAACAACTATATCTCAATAAATTTTGTAAACTAAAGACATAGACAAATTCCTGGACATACCACCTTTCCAACACTGAATCATGAAGAAATCAATAACAAGTTAGGAGATAAATCATTAAGAGGAAGTCTTCCATCAAAGTAAAGCCCAGGACCAGTTTTCCTATTGAGTATAATACCAATTTTTCTAAAATTATTCCCCCAAACTGAAGAGGGAACTATTTCAAATACACTCTTATAAGGCTAGCATTACTGTGATACCAAAACTATGCAAGCATACAACAAAAAAGAAAATTTTATGATATTATCTTGATGAAGGTACAAAAATCCTCAACAAAATAGTAGCAAGTTGAATCCAAGAGCACATTAAAAGATTATTCAACATAGCTGGGCATGGTGGCACATGCACATAATTGCAGCACTTGGGACGCTAAGGCAGAAAGGCCACCAAGAGTTCAAGGCCAGCCTAGGCTACACAATGAGTGCATGGCCAACCCGAACTTCATAGCAAGACCCTGTCTTATAAAAAATATTTTTCATCATGGTCAAGTAGGAATCAAAGATAATTTGATGTATGAGAATCAATGAACCTGACTCAGTACATCAACAAAATAAAGGACAAAAAAACATAGGATTGTCTCTAAATAAATTAGGTACAGGAGGATCAGATGTCAGGATAAAGAAGGCCATATACAATAAGCCAGCAGCTAACTTATACAGAGTGCAGGAAAGTGGAATGCATCCTCTTTAAGATTCTGAATAAGACAATGATTCCTGTTCTCACAGTCTTTATTCAACACAGTATTGGAAATCCTAGTGCAAGCAATTAGTGAAGAAAATGAAATAAAAGATGTCTAAATTGGAAAAGAAATCAAATCTTTACTGTTTGCATGCAATATGATCTTGTATATAGTAAACTCCAAGGAATCCATTTTTTAGTACATAGTATACAAATTCAGTGAAGTGGCAGGACACCAAAGAAAATCACTAGTGGTGGTTTTGTATGTCAATAGAGAATTATTTGAAATTAAGAAAGCACTTCCATTTATAATGTCCATAAAAATAACCCACCAAGGAATAAATTTAGTCAGAGGTTAAATATCAGTAATAATGAAAACTGTAAAAGAATGATTAAATAAATTGAAAATATCAATAAAAAGGAAAAATATTCCTTTTCTTGATTGGATTTAAGAATTGATCTTTTTAAATGTTCATACTATTTAAAGTGATCTGCAGATTCAGTGCAGTCCTATCGAAATATCAGTGAAGTTCTTCACAGATCCAGAAAAAACCCCCCAAAAATGTATAGAACCACCACTACAATGAAACCAAGTAGCCAAAACCATCTCAGGCATAAAGAACAAGGCAGGAGGTATTGTACTGACTTGAAAATATGCTGCAAAGCTCTAGTCATCAAAATAGCATGGCAATTGTATATCAGACATATAAACAAATGGAACATAACAGAGAACTACAAGTCAACCTATGCATTGATAGCCAGCCTATACATTATTTGAGAAAGATGCTAAGAATGCACATTGGAGAAAGAATATTCTTTTCAATATATGTTGTGAGGAAAAATGAATATCTACATGCAGAAAAAAATGAAACTATATCTCTGTCTCTAATCATTTACAAAATCAACCCAAGTGTATTAAACATTTAGCTGTAAGACTTGAAACAAAGAAAGTGTTAGAAGAGAATCCAAGGGGAACAACTGAGGCCATTCAAATAGGTTAAAAAAAAAATGGACAGGATCATCCAAACACAGGAATAAGCAAAGTTAGGTAAGCAGCGTTGTACTGAATCCAAAAACTTCTGCACAGGAAATGGAAGAATCATTGGAGTGAAAAGACAGCTTTAAAGAATGGGAGAAAATATGTACAAAGTTTACATAACAGGGAGTCAATATCCAGGATATGTAATGAACTCAAAACCTCAACAGGAAAAACATCACCTGGTTAAAAAATGGGCACTATATCTAAATAGACATTTCTTAAAAGAAGACATACAAAGGGCCAACAGGTATATGAAAAATAATGCTTAGCACTATTAATCATCATAGAAATATAAATCAAAACCACGAAGGAGTCAAAGATAATAAAAAGTGTAACACATTTGTGTTTGTTTCATTTTTTAAAAAGTGATTACAGTAAAAGACAAATTGCCATTAACCCTCCTTGAGATACTCCCTTTCGCTTCAAACACATTTATCCACTATTCATGCCACTTTCTGAAGCAGTTCTGGAAGACCTCTTTCCCTGAGGGTCTTTAGTGACACTATTGTGGCTGCCTTCAGGTAGCCAATTAACAATAACAATTAAAAACAACAGCAGAAAGTGTTTACCTTTCATGGCCATTTTGGCTTTGAGGAAGAACCAGCGGTCTGCACATGGCTGATCCAGTGAATAAGGTAGGTGAGGCCACACCGTAATGTTGTTACACATCTGCCTTTCCACTGGATCACGCTTAGCAGCAGGAGTCATTGCACTTTGATCACACCTGATAAAGACATGAAAGAGGACTTCGGGAAGTGTGTCAGGAAGTGGCCAGATAATGGGCTAAGTGTGTTTGCGGTGAGGGGGTAGGTAGTCCTCTGAAGGGCAAGTAGGACCCTGTGTCTCCTACCATAACACATTTTAAGATTGACACATTCACTCAATGTTCTGATCACCCCCTTGTAAGTCCTTTCAGGGGGTAGAGAAAAGGGAGCCCCTGAACACTCTTGTTGGGAATGTGAATGTGAATTGTGTAGTCATTACGGGAAAACAGGCTGGTGGATCCTCAAAAATTTAAAGATAGAACTGGCTATATGTCTAAAAGAATCAAAATCAGTATGGCAAGGAGACACCTGCGTTTGCATGCATTTTGTATTCAGAGTAGGCAAGAAATGGGAACAACATAAATGTCCATTCACTAATAAACAGAAGAAAACGTAGCATACCTACACAATGGCATACTGTTCATCCGTAAAAAGAAATGAATGCCTGTCATTTGTTACAACATGGATGGAACTGGAGACCATTATGATAAGTGAAACGAGTCAGGCACAGAAAGACAAGTACCACATGATCTTACTCAGATATGAACTATAAAAAAGTGATTCTCATGGAATCGGAGAGTAGAGTGGTGTTTAGCAGAGGCTGAGGATGGGTCAGGAGGGATAAGAAAAGCTGATCTAAGGGTGTTGAGTGCTCTTAGGAATAAGAAGCTCTGTGTGTTGTGCACAGGAGGGTAACAAAAGAGGGTGATTGTGTACTGCCAGGACAAAGGATTCTGAATGTTTTCCACTGAGAAGCAATACATGCTTAAGGAGATATGTTTAGCCTGTTTACACAATATCCCTATAGAAGGATCTAGAAGCAGCCCATGGTAACCATTAATATGTATAATTTCTGGGTTCTTAGCAATACAAAAATAAAATTTTTAAAAAGTTATTCCTCATTAAAATTTCCCCCACTCTAATGGAGAATTTCTGCTCCTTTCCTGATATATTGATCCTTCTTCTTTACTTTCTTAAATTGAATAATCTTTATTGCATGCCAAGCTCTGTTAAATATGAAAGATATGGAGGTGAAAGAGATAATCCAGCTGTTTGGTTATATAACAGTCTTTAACAAGAAAGCCATTTAACAATACCACTTTGGGGGTTACATAAAATATTCTGTGTTAGAAAATGCTACCACACAATAGTTTCACTTGTTTGAGATAATTATTTGCATATGTATTTGAAATAAATGGCCCAGCTCAGAATTCAAAAGTCCTGAAGATTAGAAAGTAACCAGATTTAAGAAAACTCTGAAAATAGTTATGAAACTAACATGACAAACTAAAAGATGATCATAATAATTTCTGAATACTTTATTCTGCGTAATATAGACGTTTGCTGCTATGATGTTTCTGTGTCTTCCAAGTTCTTTAATTTCCACTTTCTGCTTTTACTTTGTATTTTGTGCGGGGACACCTCTCCCCTCTGAGCACTCTTAGCCTTTGCTTTTTGCATAGTGTGGCATTCTGTATGGCAATGTGCGGGGAGGGAAAGCTTAAGTAAATCAAGACGTGGTCTACAGCCGATCCAGAATTGCAGATTCTTCCTCGCATTCTGGGCAACATTTTTAGTATGTCCTCTTAGTTGTAAAATGACTCTCTAATGTCCAGCATAACGTTGCTTTTCTGGTTGCAGAAAGGAAGGCCAGGGCCAGAAGCTCTTCTGCCCAAGGCGGCTTCTGTAAAAAGCTGTCTGGGCATCCACGCTGTGGCTTCCACAGGCTGGAGCCCTGACCCACATCTGCCTGGCCTTGCAACACAGGCCGGAAAGTGCAGTGTTTGAATGGTGGGTACATTATCAAGAACAGCTTGGAAAAAGACTAGAGGGTACACAGGGAGGGAATGCCACCATCTGTCTACTCCAAGGTCTCTGAACGCCTCCCAGGCAGCTTTAGAAGTCCGTCAGTCAGGGATACACCAGACAACTGGTACCAGAATCTCTAGCACACTGGGGCTGCAACTTGGCTGTGCTCTGGAATCACTTGAGAAGTTTTAAGGACGACTGAGACTTGAGTGCTCTTTCCTGGAAAAAAAAAATCATGTAATTGTTCTTGGCTTCAGAGTGGGCATTGGAAGGTTTGCAGGCCCTACAGGTGATGTTAATACGCAGCAAAGCTCAAGAACCACCGTCGGGCCTGGATATCATTAGTGCATATCCTCTTCAGGCAATTTCAAGGTACAACCAAGGCTGGGAACTATACTCCTCCTTAGCAGAAGGCTCACCGGTGCTGGGTTGGGAGCCCTGCTTGTTCTTAAGAGCTGGAATTTTGGAGTCCACACCAGTTGGGGCCACAGACACATCACAGAGAGGAAGTGATTTACAGGGAAAGATTAAGGAAAGGGATTCATTTAATCTCTGCAGCCTTGCAAATCACTGGTAATTGGCATCCAGATTTGTGAGGGTCTTTGTGAGGGATTTTTTCATCCTTTGGAATTTTTACATCTTCCATCTCTCTCTGTGTGCGGTCTTTCTCAACAGCTGGGTGGATTTTCACCTTTTAATGGTGGGAAGTGGGGGATGAAGGTGCCGTGGGCAGAGGAAGGGAACAGATTTCCGGAGGGTGATGGCTTTCTCCCTGGGCATGGCCTGTGACTTGTTCACCCTCCCACTGGGGATTTTATTTGAATTTTTGTGGTCATCCTGTCCTGATGGATGGAGGAGGATGGTTTGTGTTCACAATCTGCCCACTTTTAATTAAAAAGAAAAAAGAAACATGAAATTTATTTTTTCCACTCATTATAATTAATAACAATTAATAATTTAATATTGCTTCACTTATGTTTGGGTTGGATGATTCCACTGGCAGAATATGCTCATCTCAGGGGATTTGTTAGTGATTTAAACAAGGCTTTCAAAACATTTCCAGAGCTTGAATATTGGTCCAGAAATTTGCTTTAGGAAGAGGCTGAGGGCCCTTTGGAGAAGCAGAGTCAGGCTCTCTGAGAATTTCTATAAAAGGAAGATTTAAAGTTCAAGATCTAGAGCTGGCTGTCAGCATCAAGGTGGAACCTAATATAAGGAGGAGCTTTCTGGAAAACTCTTCAAATTGTCACAGTACCTTTGTAGGTTGGTCCTTTTTGGAATTCACCCAAAGGTTATGAAGCCTCTCAGGGATATCAGAAGGTGTTTGTTATAAAAACAGGTCCTATGGACTAGGCCCTGTTGGTACTTAGTGCTATTCTAGATGTGCCCTTCACATGACCTTGATCATTACAATAACTGGGGCAGAGATGTGAAGTGACTTTACCCATCTCATAGGTGGCTTCTGGGGTTTCACACCACATCTCTCCTTAAGGGGTCCCTTAATTGGATCTATTTAGAGGAGGACGTAGATGATGAAAAAAGAAAAAGAAGTCTGACAAGTGTTATAAGAATGCTTGTCGGTATCTATTTTCTCAAAATATTTTAATTTGCTGACTCTACCACTACATTAACTACTTGACACAGGATAATCACTTCATCAACCCTGGTGACACCTGCTGGGGATGCGGGGACCACGAAAGGCCCTCACTAAGTAAGCAATGATGGAACAAATGAATGATATGCTTAGGCCCTGTTTCCTCACTGTGAAGTTAGCGAGGTGATCCAGAGCTGTCTATGCCCAGGCCTGGGCAGCATAAATGAGACCAAGGGCCTGGTGACAGCTGCAAACTCAGAGTTGTCCCTTATAATCTATTTTTTATCAGTATGGAGCCTTGTATAGAATGATCAAGACTGACAATTTGAAGAATTTTCCAGAAAGCTCCTCCTTATATTTGGTTCCACCTTGATGCTGACAGGCAGTTCCAGATTTTGATCACCATAGTGAATGTTCAAATAAAACTTACCACAGTAAAGCACACATTCCAATGATCCTCCTTGACTTGAACAGACTGATCACATTGTCCTCGTCACTTCTGTAGTGGCTCTGGAAGTCCTCCTTCATGAGTGTCTTAATGGGGTATGATGAAGAACACAGTGAGTGGGCTGAATGTTGGAAAGGCAGACTCCTGAGGAGAGGACCAGCGTCCTTATTCACTGGAGCTGGCCCTGAGACTTCTGGCCCTTCTCCAGAGCTGAGAGGACCACAAAAAGTCCTTGCTCTGAACTGACCTAGGACACTGAAGCAGCCTCAACAGCACAACTAAAGATGCCAAATAAGGCTTCCAGAAGTGCCGCAAAGTTGCAAGAGTAGTAGAACAAGTGTGCTCAAAGCAGGGAGTGTGTGTGTTGGTTCTGAGGGGCATTAGTGGCAATGTCTTTTACTGCAGTGAATTTTTAAAAGTCGTCAAACATTCTCCTTCAGTTTCAACCACACCTTGGTCTGTAGTGGAATGAGTTCCAGGAACTAAGACATGGGAAGAAGGTGCTGCCAAGCCCCTCCTCCCTGCTTCTCTCTGAGCTCGCAGTCGGTAGACGTTAGAGCTGTCTGCGTGTAAGGTATAGTCTTTTGCATAATGCACATCCTACTCACAACTCACAAGCCAGAAACTTGCTTTAAGTTTGTTGCTATTAGAAAAATCTTAATGCTAATGGTGAGCTCATGAACTGCTGTCGGACGCCAGTTGCTGACCATGGAACTGGCACAGCCCTTAGCTTTGTGTGGGAAGTCTCCCCTCCATGCTACCTACCTGACCTGGCAAATTAAGCCTTACCAGTCATCTCCATGGCAACTCTTTCCAGCTTTTCTGAGATTTTCATACTTTCGAGGCCACAGGTGGTCAACTGATGACTATTCTTTTGTGTGTAACTTGTCTGGGGCTTGGAAAACATTTCCCTCTTTTCTGTGTGGTGTACTTCTGTTCATCCTTCAAAACCCTGCTCATACATCCCTCATAAGACTTCACTGACTCTCAAAATGAATTATGTTTTACTACTCTAGTTCCACCTCTATGACAGTATTTTTCTCAGTACCAGAGACTGAACTCAAGACTTTGCGCGAGTGAGGCAGGCATTTATGCCGCTGAGCTACATCCCCAGCCCTATAACAATATTTCTAGTCAGACCCTTTCCCTCAGTAGAACCTGAAATTCTCAAGGATCTAGAACTATGTGTCTTTGTCTCTATCACCCCTGCCTATTCTGTTTAGAAAACTTAGTAAATTAGTAAAATTACATAAAATTAAAACTGTTAATATGAACTGGGACATGGAGGTACTAGAATAAATAACAGGAGTTTTTATAAGGGGCAAGAGAAGTGATGGAAAACATAAGTTATAAGTGTGCAGATTTCAACATATTTTGCCTGAGATGGTGAAGGAAGTAACCAGGGAATTCAATGTGTTTCAAGTTAATATGTTGTGTAACACAAGTACAGTGAAATGCGAAGTGCAGGCTGGGTAGCTGCTCATATGAAATCATTTCCAAAACCTCAGGGAGGAGATAAACTTGGAATCTGTGTGTTATGGTTTGTGTCTAGTTGTCGCCCCAAAGCCTCATGCAGTAATGGACCAGAGACTTCCAGAGTTTGAGATTAACTCAGGATCCACTGGGATTATGGGTCTTAGTGCTGCTGGGTTTATGGGTGTGAGTACTACA
>NDGN011149959.1:0-16274 GCA_002564285.1 Tympanoctomys barrerae | reverse complement strand
TTTTTTTCAGTCCCGGCCGATTGAACTCAGGACCCTCCGCTTGCCAGGAGAGCACTTTTTCTACTGAGCTATTTCCCCCGGCTTCAAGGGATATTTTTCTGGTGGCAACTACTTAGTTTTAGATTTCCTGTCTTTGTTTAGTATTTTCATTCCATGTGGAGATCTGGGGCTTTTGCAGTATTGGTTTTGCCATTTCTGTGTAGAATATTCTCTAGTATTTTCAGAAGTGCTTGAGTATTTTCAGAATGAATCTCTTGACACTTTTTACCTTGAAATGTCCTCAATTCTCTCTCCAATATGAAGAAAACTTTTGTCAGACCCGTAAATTTAGGTTACTTTTGTTTTTCTTGAGAGTTTGAATATTTCACTCCAAACTCTTCCAGTCTTCAGAGGTTTTGTTGAGAGGTCAGCTATAAATTTAATGCATTTACATTTATATGTGACATTTTCAATTTCTTCTGATTGATTTTAAAATTCTTCTTTTCTGTTTCTGTTGTTTTTGAACATCTGATATTTTAAATATAATATGTATTGGACTGACTTGGGGTGATTACATGTAAACACTCCAATCACACCTGTGATTTTTCTACTACAGTCCTAAAGCAAATACAGCATTTCATCTTCAAATTTACAGGAATAATCTGATGCTGTCCTAGCTCGTGGTTATTAACCTCCCACCCATCAGCTGATGGGAAAATAGATGGGTAGGTTTAGTGAGTGAGAGAACATATATTTGTGGCATTCCTCTCCGCCAGCAGAGGTGCTCAGGTGTCTACAATTTTTTGCATCCATGGGGTGGGGAGATTGCAGCAATAGCAGCAACCGGCCTGCTACCTGTCGGCTCCGCACTCTCATTCAGGAGTCTGCAAATTCCTCAAGGCATGTGTGATTTCCCAGTCCACAGTTCTTGTCAATCTTCTCAGGGTGTGAATGGAGCTTCCAAGCCCTTGGTGAGGCCTGGGGAACGAAGCATCCATATTTTCTTCTTGACTTTTATGCCACAAAGTCCACATGTGTGCACAGTCTCTTTCTTCCTTAGTTGCAGTCTCATTGCACATGGCCACTCATGTTCTCCACAGATGGGCATGTTCTCTGACAACGGGCGTGACATGCTGGCATGCAAGGCAGTTGCAGAACTTTGCATTGACTTGCAGTTGGGTGCTGGCAGCCATGACACTGTAGCCCAGCAGACATGCAAGGCTGATGCTACATGACTCCAGTGGACTGCTTGCAACTCGTTTGCTAGCCACACATGCAGAGCGGGCCTCGGGTTTTCTGGGTGGGCAGTCTGGCCTAACGATCCCATTAACTGAGTGGTGGGGGCTGTATCCACATGCCAGAGACTCTTCGTGGCCACAATTCATGAGCAAAGCTGGTACTCCTAAAATGTCACTCAACTGTGTTTCTTCTCTGTGGCTGAAAACTTGGCAGATGGCAGGAGAGCACCCTTGCCAGCAGTAAGTGCTAGACAGAATGGGGTGAAGAATGGACATAAGCAGTGCACCTCTCTCTACTGTTTGGAGGGAAGGCTGTGCGCTGAGGGATTAAGTGTGAGAAAGCCATCCAGTAATCTGGCCTCAGGAGCAGTTGTCTATCAGGTTTTTGTCTCATAACAACAATGGCTGCTCCCCAGAGGAGCAGGGGTGATGGCAGGCAGACCCCTAAGCAGTGCTTCTCCCGCTTATCAATCATCTATTTGTTTAGTCTACATATAATCCATCATATATATATATTTTTTTTTTCTGCTTCATTGTGAAAGATACTTCCTTTTGAGAAAGTACCATCTTACTCAGTGAGTGCTATCTAGCTTCTCCCATGGCTCCCTTTTTTGAGGAATCCATGGTAAATCGTCTCCCCCACCAAAAATATTATTAACAGAAGCCTCTCAAAAACATGTAAAAGAAGTCTAATTGTTTGTTGACAAGATTCCTTTAGGTGTGAGCCATTTTTTTCTGTATTTGAAAATCAATGTAAATATCACATTAATAGGAAAACATCTGGGCCAGCCAAGTAGCTCAGCGGATTAGAGCACCGACAAGCAGGTGCAGGGGATGGGTGTTTGATCTCTGGGCCTGCCGTGCCAGCTCTGCCTCCAAGGCATGCTGAGAAGGCAATTGAGACTGGGCGTGGTGGTGCACACCTGTAATCCCAGCTCTTGGGAGACTGTAAACAGGTGAGTCACGAGAGTCCAATCTAGTAGTGAGACCCTGAACACCCTGCAGACCCTTTCCTAAAATATACAAGGAAAGAAAAGAAAGAAAAAATCTATCTATCTATCTGTCTAATTATATATTACATATAAATCACCTCAACAGACAAAAACCATTTAAAAAGTATAAAACATTTTTATGGAAGAAAAGCCCAGCAAGCAAAAGCCAGATCATTATCTGAACTGCTGGTAATGATGACTTCTAATGAGCTCTACAAAAACCCCAGACAACACATTCCTTCCCCACTACATCGTTTCTAAGACATGGATGTCCCCTCTTTCAAGTTGTGCCTGTCATTATGATACAGACTTTAGCTAGTACAGTTTCAAAGCTACAAGAAATTATTAGACATCTTAATTTGAAAGAAAAAAATTATAGTTTTAGATGATATGTCAACATATATAGAAAATTTTAAGAAATACACTGAATCAAAAATAACAATATTAGGATAGTTTAAAGATACAGGTTCACAAAATAATTTGATTTCCATGCTGTACTAATGAACTGCTTTAAAGTGATATTAGGAAGCAACTCATTTACTGTAGCAACAGAATAAATAAGTGAATAAGTATAGCAATAAACATGAGAGCATCACAAAACTTGTACAGTAAAAAATGCAAAATGTTATTGAAATAGATTGAAAACTAAATAAATGGAAGACATTTTATATTCATGAATCAGAATATTTAATACAGTTTATATGCTAATTTTCCTCGAATTAAGTGTTAGATTCAACTTTGTCTTATTATACTTATGCTTAGATTTTCCCCTTAGCCTCCTGCAGTCATACATAGGGGCTTGCAAAGGTGGCAAGAGGTATTGTGTGTGATGCTGAAATTAAATGTGCAACGCTGGGATCGAGGATGGGTTGTTATAAATTAGTCCACTGATTAATTTGGCACAGTTCTGGGAGTTTCTAATCGAAAGCCCTCCCCAGGTGGGAGTGCTACTTACTCTAAAATGAGTGGCATGTGGCATAATAAAAGGACAGAAGGAGGGCAGCTGGGGTTGCTTGGCGCAAGCTGCTCCACAGGACGCTGCCTTGGGCCTGCTGTGAACGAGGCTTCTCTGCGATTCCCCTCTGCCCTATGCCAGCCTGCCTTGGAACTTGCTGATTGTGCACTGAGATGCCTACAAACTGTGACCTCAGTGTACCTTTCGTTTTCTAATGTGGGTATTGGATATTTTGTCAATGCAAAAAGAGAAAAGTAATTCTGACATGTCTCTACCAACATTTTAGCTTTTTATACTTTCTTTTGTATTAAAGTTATTTTAACTGATAAACAAAGAATTTTAAAGTACACATTTTAGTTTAGTACCATGTGGGATTTCCGCACATGCACACATTGATTAATAATCAAGTCAAGGTAAACAGCTTATTGATAAATCAAATAATTACCATTTTCTGTGGTTAATACTGAAATTGGCAATATATTATTGCTAACTAGACTCACCAACATGTACAAAAGCAGAAGTTATCTTTGTGCTATTTTACTTTTTCATTTTAAATAAACTTTCACTACAATTTAAAAAAGTTAACAAGTATAAATCTATAATTTATTTATATCTTCCTAGTGATAGGTAAGTTTGATGACACAAAATATAAGATGCACATTATAATTATCATTAATTGAATCTAATATAGAAAATACAAAAAAAACTCATTGCACACTTCAGTAAGCTAATTTATCTTAAATAGAAAAATTTCTGAAAAGAATTGTTATTGTAAAATGAAAAATAGCCTATGGCAAAGTTGATATGTTTGAATACTCAGTTCAATATTTATATACTGTTTAATGAGCCTCAAATTCTTGTTAGTTTAAAAATTGGTGTGTCAAATCATTTTATATCTACCAATTTCTTTTAAGATTTTCATTTATTTATTTATTTATTTTGGCCAGCTCAGCCCACCCTAGGGCAGGGTTAGCATGGCATGTGGAGCTGGAGAACGAAACGTGGTCCCCTGCACCTGCCTAAGCTTTCATAAGCAGGTGCTTTAGACCACTGAGCTATCATGCCAGCCCAAGATTTTTATTTTTTAAAGCTATTTCTATATAAAAAACACTACTGTGAAGCCAGGCATGGTGGTACAGGCCTCTGATCCCAGTACTTGGCTGGTTGAGGCAGGAGGCACGCTGTGTTTTGGAAGTCAGCTTGCATTACATAGTGAGTTCAAGGCCAGTCACTGTATAGTTAGGACTTGTCTTAAAAAAAACAGAAAAAAAATGCTTTGGTGTGAAGAAATTTAAACATTATATTATTATATTAAGTGTAGGGGAAATCTACACACAATCATAGTAAAATATAAACAATTTGCAGATTTACTGAATAATTTGCTGTTTGTATATTTAACAAGCATACTTTAAAAGCATGAAAATAATCAGATGGTTTAACAGTATTAATAATTTTTTATAAAACCATATACTATTTTAAGTAGAATTAATCTATACTTGATAATGTGTAGTTATTCTTCTTCACTCATGCTTTCTATTGTTTTGTTTTGTCTTCATGATATTTATTCATTAGATGATACTGTGTCTACCTGCATAATTTAGGATAGTTTTCAACTCACTATATACCCAGACTGGACTGGAACGCACAATAATTCCCCTATCTTGGCTTTTATTAACTATGTTTACAACCTCGTGAGATAGAAACAAAATGCTGATATTCCAACACCAAGTTAGGTCTTTTATGTAATAGAATATATATAGTTTAATGTAGACTAATAGTAGCTTCTAAATGAAGGCAAGTATAATTACACAGGAATAAGAATAGATTATGCTCTCAGCTTTAATGGAAAGAAAGATTGAAGAAAAAACCTGAGATTTTTACATTGAGCACAGGTAGTTATGAACCATGTTATGTAAAACACTCGCAATGTAAAAAACAAAGTCAACTCTTCAAATCTTATTAGTTTCTGTGTATACCACATATTGTTTAGTCTCCTTGTGTGGTGTTGGTATATATAAAAAGAATATTTAATACCATTTTCACCTATCATATTCTTCCTCTCCCTCCCTCCATCTCATGATTTCTTTATATGAGAAACACAAAGCAAAATTTAAAATCACTATTCTACTACTTTGTCTTAGTTAAACAACATCACCAAAACATTTGAGAAATGTAATAGAAAGTCATTCATAACAGAATTTTGAGCTAATAATTATAAAATAAATGTTGAAATTAAAAAAATTATGATTTCTATGTCATTGCAGGATAAAGAATCATCGTGAATGCCACATTTTTAAATAATAAAAGATTGACAGCAAATATGCAAGGTGGAGGCCGGGGAGATGGCTCAGTGGTATAAGCACTTCCCTAACAAACGTAAGGGCTTGAGTTCAATCCCTGGTTCTGAAAAAAAGAAAGAACAACAACAGAAAAAATATGCAAGGTAATAATGTATAATTTTGCTTTGTTTTGTTTTGAGACGACTCCATGAGATAGCAGTCCCTATTCTTAAAAGGCATTAAATCCAGTGTCACAACCCTAGGAACTGTTAGCATATGAGTATCTTGACAGGATATGGCAGGTAGAAATCAATATTACATCTATGAGTTCTCTTCAAAGAGCGTGACCTAAATCTACTCAAGCATTTAAGAAAAATTGATCTCTTCGAAGACTCAAAATAATTCAAAATTGTAATATAACAATGTTAGACTGCGAGTCTAATATACTAAAAATGTAAACGTGTAAATCCTGTCTGGATTTAGAGTTTGGCAGTAGGCAAGGAAGAAACAAACACAGTGAGAAAAGCTTCACATTGTATTAAGGTCCTGCTGTTTATACTACTGTTACTGAATTTACAGTGTGTTCAGATCTGCAATGATGTATCCAAATGGATCTTAAAATTTTATTATCTACCTATTATAGAGTAGATATTTTCTTTTCTGAACTTTGAGACAGAATTTTGCCAAGTTTTTAACATCCCCATGTTAGGCTTGAACTTGCATTCCTCTGCCTCAGTTTTCCAGAATTTGAGATTACATACTTGTGTTTCCACACCTGGCACAAAGACATTATTTTAGGTAATTCACAATTCAGTATTTTTTTTAAAGGTGGCAATATAATTGCTTTGAAAGATAGACAGGCCAAGACTAATACTACTAATATTAAAATAAAAGACAAACAGTATCTCTAAATCCAAAAAACAACTATATGAAGACAAGACTAACACTCTAGCAAAAATTGTAATTTAGTCTTATGTGATATGTGTTTTTTATGAGTTTACATAAATTGTTGGTTTTGAATGTTACATGAATACACTATACAGATTTTAGTTAAAATAATCATTTAACGTTGCAGAAGAAAATGTCTTGGTCAACATGTTAAACTTGCTAGTCAACAATAAGTCTGCTTTAAAATTTCTAAGAAATAGAGTTTCTAGATTCTGTACTAACCATATAATCAAAGTGTAAGTGAAAAATAATTGAATAAAAGAGTAAAACATTTTACATCCTAACTTTTCCCTAAGGTGACAGGAAGAGGTAGCTATGTGATGAGAAATATCCCTCTACTCGTCAAGAGGGATGCCCACGACTTTGGATTCTAGTGCTTTGTGGTTCTCTTCTGATTCTTTAAGGTAAGGAATGAAAAACTCCATTATAGAAACTAGGTGAGTCTGTTACTTTGTAATTCATCATTTAAATTAGAAATAATTTTAGTTCACATTAGTACAGAGAAATGATGACAGGGAGCTAGATGGACAGGACTTATATATAGACCATTCAATGAAGATAAGGGAAAAAATTATATTCTATTTAACAGACATGGGAAGGCAAGCATAGACAGTTTAAAGAAACTTTCCCAAGATTATAAAGCTAATGTTGAAACCATCATTTTATCATAGATGATTGATCCCTGGAGTCCACTTTCAAAGTACTTTTCCTGATTAACAATATTAACTACACATGGTAAGTGTAGCTAGCCAGAGATGCATAGGAAAATTGCTTATAAAGGTTTAGGTCACTGAGTGCATGGTGAAGAGATTTGGGAAATAAATGCACCCTGCAGTACAGAACGGTGTGTGAAGCAGTCAACAAACATCGCCAAACCCTTCATGCAGATAAGATTGTAGGAACACACTTTCGAGATGCTTAGAAAAATGTAATTTGCTGTTGGAAAAACTATTCTCATGTCAGTGAAAACAAGCCCAATACAATGTAGCCACATAATGCTTCTTAGAGAGCCCGTGAAGATTTGACATGTATCGTTTAGTTTGCCAAAAAAAAAAAAAAAAAAACATAATCATGAGTAAAGTGAGAATAATGTTTCTCTTAAGGCAGTTAAGGGAATATCAAAGTAAAATCCCATAAAGACTGGACAGATAGAAAAAAAAATGAAAAAAAATTTTATTATTACGAACAGGCACAATATAGAAAATCTAGGATGAGAAAGCTGACTATATTTAATGAACTTGATATAAGGAAAATAGTTAATTTATTTGATGCATGTTAAGTTTTGGACACAGTTGTGTTTATAATTGTGTATGATTGAACCATAATTTTATCTTACAAAGTATGCTGAATAATTAAAAGAAACACTAGGGTCAGCCAGATAGCTCAGCAGACTAAAACACCTGCTCATGCAGGCTCAGGGACCAGGGTTCAATCCCTCAGGTGCAGGGCCGGCCCTGCTGTCAGGGCACACTGGGAAGGTGATTGAAACTGGGCAGGTGTGATAGCGTGCACCTGTAATCCCAACACTTGGGAGGCTGAAAGCAGGATGATCACTATGAGTCCAACCTGTGTCATGAGACCATGTAATCCTGTACTAAATACATTTTTAAAAAGGAACACTAATTTTTGTTCAGTTTTTTTGTTCCACATTTATTTTCAATTTTATGACACAGATATTATATGACAACATGAATGCTTTTAAACTATTTACATATATAATTGCTTTTATTTTTGTACAGTGAGCTAAATAATGACCATACAAAATCAATATATTTCCAGGAAAGAATGTACCTATAATTAGTGGGGATCCCATGATTTTTCTAAGGGCTAATTCACCTTCAATTTAGCATGCGAGTAGCAAAAAGGGAAACTTTAATAAAATAAACACTTAAGATTCTGTTAGAGTTGGTAGTGAGGAACTCACTTGGATAGGCAATTTAAGGAATTTTATTAAAGTAAAAAGCAAAAATATGAAAGCAGAATATTAAGAAAAATAACATTCAGAAAGTATGCTAAGGGAATATGTAAATACAAGAGAAAACAAAATAAAATTTATTTTCGAGAGTTTTGTTATTTTTAATTTAAAAATTTCAAACCTTTTTATAGGTGTTAAACTTTATTTAATTTTATAGGCTGGGAGAGCAATATTCTGAAACATAAAAAGGTAGTACAGATGTGATGGATCAGTACTTGAAATTGAAGGAATCCATGAAATAACAGAAGCAAAAAAAAATGTTTTGTTTTACAGAATATACACAGGAAGGAACGTGTTTGTATATTCCTTTAGAGAGAAACAAAAGATGTTTTGACCTCTAAGCTACATATGAAAAGAGAAAATAAACTCTCTCAAGAAGCCTTCTATGATCTCATTCAAAACATAAAAATATGCATACAAGTAGTGCAATTAATGAGTAAAACATTTCTGAAGAGTGGGGAAACTGTGAGATTATTAGGGTTATAAATAATTGCCTTTAAATTATAACTGCTTTACCTTTATTGTATTATTAAAACTGTATTAGAAAACTACCTGTCCTGTACATATTATTATAAAAGTGTGCAAAATTGCAGGTTCTTTCTTTGAATTGAAAATCATGGCAAACTCATGGTGGTTTATGTTTGGGTGCTTCAAATAAATTCTCAGAAGTGCTCAACATCCTTCCTGGAGCCAGAAGAGAACAAGAAATGCTCTATGGCTGGTGTGCTATTAAATTCTCGTGAATGTGAGGAGCACAAGCAATAAAGGGGACCCACAAGCAAGCAGCTAGAATTAGGAAACATTAGGACACAGCTGGGGTTCAAAGGAAGTAGAGTTTAAAATATTTGAAATGGAGAGTTAAACATCAATTTTAGTTGTAATAAGAGAATGAGAAAGCTGAAACCATGACATTTAAATGGGTTTGAATTGCAACTGTTTATGAGACTTACTGGGAATCTACTGAAATCATTTGCGGAATGAATTAAGATGTAGAAATATATTGTACTAATTATTTATTTTTTAAATTTGTATAGATGGAATCTTTCAATAACATTATGTTGACATTAATGTTTAAGAAAATAGGTGACATGGATAATTAAATTTTTGATGTATTTGTGAAATGGAGACTTTTTATTGAAACAATAATTGCAGATTTTTTTACAACTGGAGCTTTTCTAGTCATATATGTGATTCACATTTTTAATACTATCCTAATGGAGTCTAATTTGCTTAGATTGATTATAATATATAAGGAATTGAAGAAAAAACTAAACAACTTCTCTTTCTACCAATGTCGACATGTTGAATGTCCCTGAATAAAATGAATTTCTCTTCCTGTGATAATTGTGTTTTTTCAAGTAACTGCTTTGTGACTTGTTACATGATGTCATAAAACAAACTCCTATTTTTTAATATTCCTAAACACTTCATTTACTGAAAACCAATGATAGGTTTATCCCTGATTTAACTATTTTTTAGAAGTTCCTGCCCTTTTACCTGTGTAGTTGACTACATGTATTCTACCAACAGTTTTTAAATTCTTTATTATCAGTGATTTTAGTTTAATTTTTGTACAGCTTTGTGTGTGTGTGTGTGTGTGCGCACGCACGTGTGTTTGTGTTGTACATAGCTCAGGAATTTGGTAAGCACATTGTTAACAGTGCAAAATTTAGTGCAGGAGATTAAGACGAGAGAACAGAACAGTTGAAATGTTAGTGGATGTGGAGGAGTATGATTGTATGCAATCAAAGTGATGGATATAAAATTAGAAGGAGTACTAGGGTGGTGAAAATGATGCCACATACATTTATGAATATGACAAAAGTCTAACCCACTTTCCTTTATAATCAATTTGTACTAATACAAATCCTTAAAATCCAATTCCTCCTATACATTCGGTAGCTTCTGTAAAAGCTTTGACTAGTGCTGTATTTCACTGTAAAGACAGAAAATATATAACATTTAGAAAAGAACAAGACCCTACTGGATCCACAAAAACTGAATTAAGTTTCATCATCTGGTAAATGTACCTGGTGAAGTACTGGAACAAGAAGATTCTATTTCAGTACTATTTTACTAGCTTGTATTTGCCATAAAAATATTAATTTAAAAAAGTAATAGCTAGTAATTCCTTTGATAGGAAAAATATCCTTTAGAGCACTTGGCAGAACACTGCACAAAATCTTCTTTCATTGTCATAACCATAGCAGATACTCATAAATCGAGGGGCTGAGTTGTTCAGTAAAGTTGAAAGACATAACACTGATAGTGAGGCCAGAAAGCTCTTCTCACACCCCACATATACTTGTCTTGTCTCTGTCATCTTCCTCCATTTCTTCCGTCTAGGCTTCTGAGGAAAGATTTGCTAAGCATCAGCATGAGGCCACGAGGTTCTACCCCAGCCAAGTTCAGAAACACTGCAACCAGTTCATAATGGACTAAATCTCTGAAGCCAAGAATCAAAATAAGTCTGTTTCTAAGACATTTTCTTGAGCATTTTAACAGAAAGATGAAAAACTACCACAGTAGTAGGATTACTAACACTAGTATAAATGTCATACATTTACAGTGCGTTCACTCCACGAGGCACAACTCTAAGCACAATTCATTCATTATTACAGTATCATGTTAGATAAGTGTTATGATTTTCCCTTTTATTCTATTTCACCATTTGATGAAGAATGAGATGCGGACAATTAGAAACCTAACAGACTGCAAACAGCAGGTAATTTTTTTAACTTAGGCAATGAAATTCAAAGTTTATCTTATCAGTCATTCAGTGAAAAGCCTCAGATTCTGATTCAAATTGAGGATTCAATGTATTGTGAATGATTTTCAAAACAATATACAGTCTTTTAATGCTTTTGTGACCTTCCCATTTTTATCTGTTCCATTGTCAGTGGTATCAAAATATAATTGGAACTCAAGTTTTTAGCATACATTGACATGAATAACTCAGTTTTTATGTGTCAGTAGTTTCAAAATATTTCCACCAAAGTTTTCATTATAAATGCTTTCCAAGTGGCACATTTTCATAAATTAGAAATACTTATTAACCATGAAGCCATTAATGTAATAAAAACACGCTTGTAAATGCATATTATTTATTTTATTTTAGACTGGAATTTGAACCTGGGCTCCTGCCATATATAAAAATTCCATAGTACTATCATTTGAAAAACATCAAAGAATGTAGATGTTCATTACCAAAGTAAATCTTCTTAATTTATTCTTGATAATCTTAAAAATCCTCATGTATTATTGAATGTTCAAAATTCTACACACATTAGATGATAATTATGCACATTTTAGTGTGGAGCTGAAACTGAGCTACTTTCATCGTTTTATTACCAAAATACAACATTTTTATAAGTTCTCGGATGTTGTAAAAATAATCCTTCTAATTAAATGTGAATGCCTAGCACATGATTGTGATGGTAACTGTGTTGTCACTGTGACCATTATCACCCTTCTAACCCTCTCAAAACTTAAGCAGACTCTGCTGCACTCTCTTGAATCTCAAAGAACAGCATGGTGAATTAGAGCCCAGTGAGTACATTTAAGTGGTTGGAAAAGTCAGGGTCTAGAAAATATAGCAGTGGATTTGAGGTGCTTCTCATTTCTCAAAGTGCAGTGTGTTTTTCTACAGAGAGCTGATCTACTGCCTTGTCCTCTTGACAAAGACACCAAAGCCACTGCAAACACCATTAATTAGGCCCCTTAAGCTCTCTTTGTGTCCTACCTGCCAGAACACCCTAAAAAGTTGAAAGACTATATTACGTGACAATGTTGTCTGTAAAAAATCTGTATAAAAATTGATTAAATATCTTCCCAAAAATATCTTTCCTATTTAGTTAAATAATTAGGACAACACGGGAGGACTTCATGTTGATTGAACTGTTATTGAATTTGCCTTCCAAGTTGTTTGCTTTTTAATTTTATCAGAAGTAAAACAAGGCATGGTAAACTATTTGTAAAGAATAGAATTTAGCAAATATAAATTTTGTGATTTTGAAGTCTCCATATGAGGTTGAAGTTTCTACCTCCTGTACTATTATCTTGTGATAAAGATAAACACGCTTTCAAAATCATTCAAGCAAGTGTTAGTTAATTCCTGAAGAGTAGTAGTGTACCATAATGCAGTACGAAGGTTTAGCTTACTTCATTTCAGAAACATTGGCTTCCTTTTTTTTTCTTCATAGCCAATCTCTTTATATTATAAATTCTCTATTCATTATATCTCAACATTTCAAGCCTTCTAATTCAAGATGATGTCACCTGTTGAATGCATCTGTGACAGTACAATATGTTGTCACAGCTTCAGAATGCTCTCATTGACTTGAAGCATCAATCTCCAGCCTGGACTCTATATATTAAAACTGTGGCAGATTTCATAAATTCAAGTTGATTCCGGGCTTATAAAGCTTTTGTGTAAGTCTTCCAGAAAATTTTCAATTCTTTCCTCCATGGTTTTGAGTAGTTAAATACAAGTTCTGACTACATATCTTAGATTAAATAGGAGTTACTTTGTAAACCTTATGAAGTATCCTCCTTTTCTTCAGCCATACATTTTTCTTGCAACAAGGAAAACATGTAGGATGTGGGATCTAGATGCAGTCATTTTTAGTGTCGCTATTTATCTTGGTTCATAGATAACAATTGTTCATCTTTATCCAGTAAAGTTATTACTTCTAGGAAGTCTTCTAAGTCTCTTCCCTACCTTTTGAAATTATTAGAACTCTTTGGTATACTAAATCTATCCCACTTTATGATACTGTCTTGGAATTACAGGAAAGTGTGGTCATTTATTTTATATTATTTTTTATTTTCTTTGTTCTCTAATATACCAATTATTTGATAGAAAATACAATAGAAATTGAAGTAGCTGTAAAATAATATAGGTAGATCACATAAAGACTACTGAGCAGTGTTTATTGTAGTGGTATAATAATTAATAATATTAAATAAGAAGACAACTAGATTTGGAATGTAACAAGGTAGGCCCTAGATGTGTAACAGTTTTAATACACCTTTATGATGTTGTAAGAGTTTCAAACTAGCCTTCTATAAAGTAGAGATTATAGGACATCACTCTTAGTTATTAGAACATTAATCAATATAGTATATACAAGAGTAACAGAGCTAAGAAATTTCATTCATTTAAAATTATGTGTGACTCTTTCTTTACAAGTGTTATTAATTACAGTGTAAATTTCTAAAAACATTCAGGGACAAAGGCAAACTATAAATTTGCCTTTGATCATTTCTGTATTTTCAACTCTAGATGCATCTTTAGAAGGATTAGCTAATATGTTGAAATCCTCACCATTTCCTCAATTAAAATCTCTTTCTATCCTATCTTTCAATATTTGTTTTTTGTCTTTCCCTCCATGCTTTTAATATTTTTCTTCCCTCATATTTTTGTTTCTTCCATGTCTGCCAACTGATCCTTAATATCTCTCCTATCCTACACAAACACATTTTAGGGATTACTTCTAAATTATGTACTACACAACAGCGTAATGGAATAAAATAAAAAGACTAGGATCCATGCTTAATATGAACTACCAAGTTTCTTTTACTCTAGTAAAAATAGAAAACTAATCACCATATTTGCGTTTCTTGCGTGAATTAATTAATAATACTTTAAAATGTCAACACTCATTGTTTTGACATGTAAAGATTATCCGTTAGTAAATTTTATACCAAACAGATGTGTTTGTCAGAGTACTATTTGAGATTATTTTTGTGATCAAGTGGGAAATAAAAGCACCTTGTCTTTAATTCTGGATAGATCAAAGTGCAGCTTGACTACATCAGCTGTATTAGGAGGCTTTGTCTTGTACTGTTTTGTTTTTTGTACCTGGGATTAATCTCACAGCATTGCATTTGCCAGGCAAGCATACGCTTACAGCACTGAGCTATCCCTGGCCTTTACAAGGCATTTTTAACCCTCACATTATTTGGATGTGGCTCTTCTAATACTGCACTTATGGATGTCAAAAATAGCAGCTGGCACAGAAGTAATAGAAATTAGTCCAAGAATTATTACAGTGTGAAATGAGTTCAGGCAACACAGTAGTAATTCACAAAGGTGATGTTTTCAACAGGTGTGAAATGAAGTGGTAAGATCTTGACTACAGAGATTCCTCAGCTCACCAACTTTATTATTTCTGTGACTGTGGTCATAAACCAAAAGATTTGAGAACCAAATCAAATTCAAATTGTCAAGGTCAATCTTGACCTTACAGGGAAATTTGATTCAGTTCTCAACCCATTCAGTTTGGGATCAGAATCCTGGAAAGCACTGACTGTGAGCTTGCATATCTATGAAGAAAACAAAATTCAAATGGTCGCACTGAGCTCACATGTCCTGTGTCAAACTTTTGCCTTAAAAACGAAAAGACTGGGACTGGAGTTATAGATCAGCAATAGAACTTGATCCTCACCACCAAAAATAAAAGAATAAAAAATAAACTTCTTCTAAAAACAAAAAGAGAGCAGGGGAGATAGCTCAGTAGAATAAGTGCTTGCCTGGCAAGGGCAGGGTCCTGAGTTCAATCTATGGTACTATAAAAAATAAAAGAATAGAAAATGAATAAATAAATATAATAAAACCAAAAAGAGTAAGACACACAGGAGCACACATTGTATTGTTTATTGCCATTTTCTTTATAAGGCCAGTGGCCTTTTGAACTTTTTTTTTTCATTAAATTTTGTTTTAATAGGTCTCAAGATTCTATGACAGTTTTATTAGTCATTTCCGTTAAAAAGCATTGATTAAAAAAATTAATAACTACTATGGGTGTGGTGGCATATGCCTGTAATCCCAGCTCTTGTGAGGCCCTAAACAGGCAGATCCCTATAAGTCCGATCTAGTAGAGAGATCCTGAATGCCCTGTAGACCCTTCCCCCTAAAAAAATTAAAAACTAATAACTTAACAACTGCCACACACAACAACAACCCCCCCCCACACACATTCTCCTTTCCTTCTGAATGTTTTATGATGCATTGTTATGATTAACCAGTCTTTCACTATTAAACTTAAATGGTCAATTGGGAGAAACAGTTCTGAGACCAGTCTTCCTCCACTGATTAACCCTGGGGTGTCAAGTGTCAGGGCTATTATTCATTTAGCCTTCTGACATTTCTGGGCAGACTTGTTGACCTTGCCAGCTCCAGAAGCCTTCTTGTCAACAGCTTTGATGGCACCCACAGCAACTCTGTCTTACATCGCAAACAGCATAACAACCCAGAGGTGGGTAGTCAGAGAAGCTCTCAACACACATGGGCTTGCCTGGAATTATATCAATAATGCCAGCATCACCAGATTTCAAAAACTTGGGCCCATCTTCCAGCTTCTTACCAGACCAGCGATCAATCTTTTCTTTCAGCTTAACGAACTTACCAGCAATGTGAGCTGTGTGACAATTCAGGACAGGGGCATAGCCAGCGTTGATCTGGCCCAGATGGCTCAGGATAATCACCTAGGTAGTGAAAACAGCTGATTCCATTGGTGGGTCATTTTTGCTGTCACCAGCAATATTGTCACACCGGACATTTTTGACAGACATGTTCTTGACTTTGAAGTCCACACTGTCCTCTAGAAGAGCTATACTCAAAGCTTCATGGTGCTTTTCAACAGATTTGACTTCAGTTGTGATGTTGGCTGGAGCAAAGGAAACCACCATGCCAGGTTTGAGAACACCAGTCTCCTCTTGGCCTACAGAGACAGTACCAATACCACCAATTTGTAGACATCCTGGAGGGGCAGCTACAAAATCTTGTCAGTGGAGAGACTGGGTTGAAGGATGCAATCCAAAGCTTCAAGCAGGGTTTTTCCACTGGCATTGCCATCCTTACGAGTGACCTTCCATCCTTTGAACCAAGGCATGTTAGCACTTGGC
>NDGN011149926.1:0-13092 GCA_002564285.1 Tympanoctomys barrerae | reverse complement strand
TATCCCCCCCCCCCAGTCTTATGTGTTCAGAGTTGGGGTTTTTGGAAGGTGATAAGATCATAGGACACCAGCCTCATCAGTGGGTTAGTCCACTGAGGAGCTCATAGGTGAGTGTGCGGGTAGGAGGTGGGGACTGGTTGGAGAGTGGCCCCAGGGTGTGCCTTCGGAAGGTTCGGCTCTCCACCTGGCACTTCTTCCTCTGCCCTCAGCCTCCCTATGCCATGCCATTTCTGCCTTGGATGCAGCCAACCATGGACAGCCCTCTGAAACCATAAGCAAAATAAGCTGCTCCTCCTGTACATTGCAGGTGCCACGTATTTTGTCCCAGCAATGAAAAAATGACAAATTCAACAGAAATTCAACAGAAAAAAATGACAAATTCAACAGAAAAAAATGATAAATTCAACCTTTCAGGATGATTGTGATGAGTACAATTAGGCTTTGTAAAATGCTGGAAGCAGGGCTTGGGTGACTCATCTTTCTCTTCTGGGACCGTTTAGGACACCACTTCCTCACTGGCCTGAACTGAGATTTTGACATGCTCCCTGGTACCACTGCTGCTTAATGGCTGGCTCCCTATTCTTCCTTGCTGCCTGGCTCTAACACTGGATACTGCCTGCTTCTCATGGCCTCCTCTGGGGCCACCACCCCCCTACAAAAATTCAGCCTCTCTGTAACTGAAACCACCAGGCTCTCCCCTTGTCCCACCCATTGCTGGCATCTGCTCAGGCCTGGTCCAATTCTCAGAAGTTCTAACCTTATAGGAGCATCATCCAGGTGGTTGCCACCTAGCCCCATCTCCGCTATAAGGCCCAACTTGCTTCAGCTCTTGGAGCGTGGATGTCAGGGACATCTGTTGCCAGTCGAAGGTGCTGAGCATGGTCCTTTCCCTGCTCTGGGTTCATGGGGGTGCAGGGAGAGAGCAGCTATTGTCTGGGTCTCTGAGTTCTAGAATGAGCATGATGCTGCTGCACACTGAACAGGAACCCAGAAGAGAAAATCTGTGACAGTCACAGAGTGACTGCCACCTAGGACAGTCCATCTGCCTGATGCTCCCAGACCAGCTCCTAAGCCTGCTGTTGTCACAGATAACCTGACATGCCAGGTATGTGACTCACTCGGCACCCTGGATGCTCATTTCCAGGCCTCTGCCCCTCCAGCAGTCCTCATCTGGCTGAGTCTGCAGGGGCCTGGAGCCCTGTCTGTGGTCAGCAGTCCTTACCCCTGAGGGTCTCACAGCTGCACCGTCTCAGAGCCCACTCTCCTCTGCTTCCCACCCCTAACCCCCAAAAGACCATGGGCCTTCCTCCTTGCCAGCCACCCCTGTGCTCCTCACTGGCCTGCAGAGGTGGCACTTATAACCTTGCCTCCTCTTTGCCAGTATCCTCTCCTCCACCTCCTCGCCCCCGCCCACTCTGGATGAGTCCACCACTGTGTAGCAGGACTGGCCAGGTTCCTTGGTGTCACATGGGACACTGCCTTATTCCTCATTGGGTTTCTCTTGCTCCTCAACTCTTGCTCATGCCTTCCCCGTCTCTTCAGTCTTTACCCTGTGACTTCTGCAGGTGACCTCACTCTAGGAGAAAGTCACCTTTAGGTGCACCTGGGCTTCCTGTTGCCAGAGAGGCACTGACTTCTCTGCTCCTCTTCCCTCTGCAGCTCTGGCTGATGGTGGGGGAGGGTTGGGCTCTTCTGTTTGGACTCCTCACCTCCTGATTAGTCTGATCCCTGGACCCTATGCTCCTCCAGCTCCAGCCTAGTGCTCCTGCTGTGCCCTTGGCCCCTGGGAAGGCCTCCCCTTTCCCCCCTGATACTCACTTCTCAGCCACTGTCCTTTGCCTCTATCATCAGCCTACACTGAGCATCTGTGAGAGGGTGCAGCATCTTGGACCAGCACTGGAAAAAGGCCACTCTCCCCAAGTCAGCATGGGTGTCCTCCTCCTCGCTCCAACAGGACCTTAGTGATGCGCTTCTGGGCATCTCTCCACCCTGAGGGCCATTAGACCATCCCCTGTGCTCCTTCTTGTGCCATTCTTCCCATTTCAGCCCATGGCGCTTTTCCAGACAAGCTCTCTGGGAGTGCAGACGCCCTCTGGTCTAGAGCCCTTGCCTTTTCTGCAGCTGCTGCAGGGATGCCCCAGGATGGAGCAACTGTCCACAGCCTGCACTAGAGCTCTAGTCTGTGCAAGACGCTCTTGCAGTTTGGGCTGTGTCGGTGTTGCTCCCTGCTGCAGCTAGTGATGGTATTCACTGCTGCTCTGCAAAGCAGTGTTGAAAACAAAAGGTAGAGCCCACATCTGGTGAGCCTTCCCCCCTGGTGACCTGCCCAGAATCCATGCCAGCCTTGCTGGATATACCATCTCATTTAATCCTCATATCTTTCCTTAGAGACCTGGAGATGCACTCTTCACTGTACAGATTAGGAAACACTGAGCAGTTAGGGGACCTGCCAAGGTCATACAGGCAGTAAGTGGCCATGCCAGGATCTAAATTCATGTCTCATCCTGTAGTCAGTTGAATGGTGGCCCCCAAAAGTCACATCATATTGCCCAGAATCTCTAGATGTGGCCTTGTTTGGAACCAAGACCTTGAAGATGTAACTGAGGATCCCGAGGTGAGGCCTCCCTGGGCTAGGATCAGCCCTCAGTTCAGAGTAGTGTTCTGAGAGGGGAAGCAGGGAGACACAGAGATGGAAGATGGAGACATACATGTGATGGCAGATCTAAACCCAGGAAAGCCTGGCTGTGGCAGCGCCCAGAAGCCAGAATAGAGGCAGGGAAGGGGTCCTCCAGAGTGTCCAAGGCAAAGGATGAAAGCCTACAGCTGTGGTGACAGGGCTATGACTATAGGCCCTGATCATGTGACAGTGTCTGAGGTTTCCTTGATGTGCCTAGAAGTGAGGGCCATAGGAGTCCTGGGCTGTGTGACTGATAGTTACTTCCCTTCTCTGGGCTTAATTGCTATGTAATAAAACATGGTTAAGGTTTGTGTGTTTTGGCCCCCCAAAGCCTCATGCAGCTAAGGGGCCAACTTCTAGACTTTGTGATTCATTCATGATCTACTCGATTATGGGTATGAGTACTACGCCCAGCCTGGGGCAGAAAGCTGAATGCAACATAAGGGAGACAGATTTGCTATGGCCATTTTTGCTGCTTCTTCCATTCGCTCTTGCTGTTTTGCTGTTGTTCACTGCCATGACCAGCTGCCCTCTGCCATGTGCCACTGTGCCTTGGAGCTGGCAGAGTACAGACTGAAAGCTCCACAAAGCTGCGAGCTAAATAAACCTTTCCTTCCTTCATTTTGACAGTCAGGTATTTGTCCCAGCAATGAGAGAAGAGTGACTTAGACAAACGTAACTGTGTCCCTGATTCTGATGTTCTACCACCCTCAAGAAAGACCATGATCTAGACAAACAGGGCTATGTTGGGACTTTCAAATTTATTCCAACATGCTATTTTTTTTTAAAAAATATCCTCAGGCTGAACATTCAGCCTGAGCTGTAATAAAGGCAATTATTATACTTGTAAAAACTTCATTCACAGTACAGATGTAATTTACAACAAAGATCACACACATCAATACTGAGCAAATTTTTCCTTTTGTACATTAGACTCTGTGCTTTAGACCTGCGTGGATTTTTTGTTGAGTTTTTTTTCTTTTTCTTTTGCACTGATATATACCAACATTGCAAGATGCAAGTGTAGAAACTGGAGTTTAAATAAAATTACAAGCAAAACTATCATCCTAGTATGGCCACTGTACATATCTACAGTACAATTTTTGGAATGTATTGCCATTTAAGAACATAGAAACATTCCACAGACAAGCTCACATACAGAATACGTACACCTTTTAGGAAAGAAAGGCAAATATTTATCTTACAGAAAGAGCGTATCTTACATTTGCCTACATACACATTTTCATTTTCTCTGTGTCTTTTCTTTTTAACACTAGATTTAGTAAAGTGAACATAAGTGCCAATGCGGCCTTCTAATGGGAAGCAGACTGGAATCACAACACGGAAGCAGAATTTGTGGTGTTGGCTTTCGGGAATTTTCTCCCCCTGGGCAACGTGGAAGATCGGTCTCCTAGGATGGCTGCTCAGCCAGGACTTTTGCTTCAAGAAGGATTTGTCTGGAGTGAGGACTAGAGAGGAACTCAGCTCAAATATATTGCTTATTCCTGTTTCAAAGAACTAGGTGGGAATGGAGCAGTGCCGAGCGATACTTGCAGGCCAGTCCGCCCTCTGTTTGCGTGGACTTCTGAGTGTGGGAGGCCGGGCAGCTTGCTGCTGTCGGGACCCGAGCATGAGCTGTGAGCGGATCAGGGTGGCACAGCCCTACCCTCGGAGGGGAAGGGGGTTGCTAACTCCAGAATGACTATGGGATAGCTCGGGCTAAAGGGCATCGTGGAAGGCAGGCTGGGGGATGAGAGGCTTAGAGCCCAGCAGAAGGCAGGGCTTGGCTTGAAAGTTTGGTGAACTACTTCTACTCCCACTTGCCAATACCCTTGGAGCAGAGCTAGTCTGAACCAGGGGTGGCCATGAGCACACCTCAACAGCTTGGCATGGGTGTCTGCACTAACCTGTCATCATTGCTTCTTTCTTCCTGGGGTGGAGACCATGGCCGCACAGGCAGATCACAAATTCAGAGTAGCTGGGGGCCAGCTTGGGGCTCAGGGAAGGGCACACATAGGCGAGAATAGTTTTCCAAATCAGGAAAGTGTGCACGTGGGCAGCAGGCCCTGTACCCTGGGGAGTGAGCCCAGAGGCTGGAGAGAGGATTAAAGCCAGACCTGACAGTCCCTTTGGGCACCTGTGTGGGGTAGCAGCCCTTTGGAGCCCAGGGATTGTAGGGACTCACCTGCTGGCTGTATTGTCCATGGCAAAACTGCCCAGGAAGAGGACCTTGTGAGTGCGCTGTGGGAGTGATGGACTGGAGAGCTGGGGGTACAGGGTGGGGCAGGGGCATGGCTACCCCCAAGTTCAGTGGCCTGAGGCTGGAAGACCTTGCCCAGGAAGGCTGGAAGCCTGGGGAGGGCTGAGGCAGTACTGTTTGTGCAGCTTCCAGCTCTTAGCCTTCAGAGTCTCCAACCAGAGAGCCCATAGGTTAGGGCTGAGAAGGGAAGGGAAAGAAACCCTGGCTTCTGGCCTGAACTGAGACTGGGCTCCTACTCACTTCCTGCCAAGCCCCCATGGTGCCAGTATGGTGCAGGGTGGGCTGGCTGGTTTCTCCTAGTACAGGCAAGAGTCCTACACTGAGGCAAGCAGCCAGAAGCTACTGGTCAGTCCCACTACACAGTACCTGGGAGTCCAGGGGAACTAGGGGGAAGTCCTGCAATAGTGTCACCTCTTGTCTTAGCTCTGAGCAAGCAAAGGAGAACAAAGGAGGTGGTCTGATTGGAGGATGGACCTGCAGCTGATTTGTTCCTGCAGCAGGGGTCATGCAGGGACTAGCCCTGACCTGGAGAGGGAAGGACCATCACGTACAGGCTGCTCACAGAGGCGACTCAACAGCCTGGGAGCTGAGGATGAGCCTTCCTCTCACACAGCTTGGCCGGGGCCTGGGACCAAGCAGATAGGTGCCTCCTTTGTGTTCGGTGGCATCAGCACCCAGCCTGGCACTTTCTCTTCCTTTGGAGAAAGTAAATCATTCTGGAGGGTTGGGAAAAACTCATCTCTCCCAGGTGGAAATGAGAACCACAGGCGTCGGTATATCGCCATGCTTGCTTTCCACTTAACTACATGGGTAACCATGCTAGAGGCCGTTCCATATGGGGGTTTGAATCTCTGGTCACGTTATTTGTTTTTCACACAGCAGGTTTTTGTCCTAGAAAGGGGAGAGAAATCCAAATAACTTGGGACAATTCACAAATCCTTTAGGTGGAGAGAAGAGAATCTGAGGAGGATAGCGAAAGTGCTACACACAATCCCCTTGTTCACATTTAGATAATTTGCTGTTAAAGAGATGTAAGCCAACAAACAGGCCCAAGCATGGGTTACATGGGTTCCACCACCAAGCAGACTTGGGGTGTTTCATGGGGCAGTGGAAACCTGACCTTGGTGTGCAGGGATAGGAAACTTGTCTCTGGAGATGGGTCCCCCGAGCCTCCAGTGCTGAGCACTGAAGAAGCGCAGCCATAGAAGAAGGAAGGTGCCTTGGACCACAGGGGCTGTGTTGCAGCAGGGCCCAAGGCCAGGCTCAGGAACGGCTTGAAGCAGGAGCTTGGCCTCGCACCCTGAGAGTAGCTCTGAGAATGGTGGAGAACACCAGGAGGGCCAGGCCATGAGAGCACTGCTGAAGTCAGGAGCATGAGACGGACACATGGGTCTCCTTCCCTGGATTAGGAGAGTACTGAGGGGCAGAAGGGAGGCCAGGGCCAGGGTGCTTTGCCCACCTGTGCAGCATGACACTAGGCCCAAAACTCAGGCTGCCTTGGGCACCTGGGAGTCCTGGAGACCAGCCCCCACTTCTATTTGCTCCTATTACTTTCTGTTGAAATCCGACCAAAGTTTCTTTTAAAATTTTTTTTCTTGAAAAGAATAAAAGAAAAAGATGATTTGGGGGCCTCCCTGCCTGTGTTTGTGTCCCTCTGCCTCAGGCCACAGACTCTTCTGCCTGCAGAGAGAAGTGGGCACTCACTGGGGTGGGCTAGAGCAGCAACAACTGGAACCATGAACATCTGTACAGAGGAGTGCTCACATCTACACTTAATGGTGGTGCTTTTGCTGTTTCTTTCTTTCTTTCTTTCTTTTTTTTTTTTAATTTCTGATGTTCTTCTTCAGTGTGTCTCCTTTTCCACAGCAAACAACTGACTGGCCTTGGGGCTGGCGTAGCTGCCAACTGCCTGCTGTGGTGGAGGTTAGGAGGCCCCTATTTTACAGCCGTTCCCCAAAAACACAAACTATTCACAGCCTCAAGCTCTTCGCAGGTTTTGTTGTTATGTATGTGTGTGATTATTTCTTCTCTTTTCAAGCAACAAAGGTATAGAAAAAGGCACAGGAACTGCATACATGGGAAGCTAGAACAGAAGGGGCTGAGCAGAGCTGCACGGGCAGGTGGACAACGAGAGAGGGCCCTGGGAGCAAGGTCACTCGAGGAGGCTGGCTGGAAATGTCTGTTGCTGAACACTGGAAGCCAGATGCTGAGTCAGCTGGAGAGCGGCTAAGTGCTCACGGGGTCCCTGTCCTTGGGCTGGGGTGGAGGGGCCTGGGCTCCCCACTCCCTGTGGGCTCAGGGGAGCCCTGCCTTGTTCTGGGTTCCCCTGACAGGTTCCTCCTCCGGGCTGGAAAGTGAACACAAGCCTCGGTCAGACAGCCCATGGAGCTGCTGCGGTCCCGTGCAGGGGCGGCAGAGGCCTCGGTGTTGGCCAGTGCGTGCAAGGACTCCAGGCGGGGGCTCCAGGACTGAGTGGCCTGGTGGCCATGGGGTGGCCTTGGAAAGCAGGGGCCATGTGAGGGAGCAGGCTCTGTGGGCTCCCAGTCGGGAGGTCTGCCCAGGCCTCCGCCTGTCCTTTCCCTCTCCTTGGGGTAGTCCCTGCCCTCCAGCTCCGAGGACAGCGTGAACTTGGAGACCTTAGCCACAGGGGACACAGAGGCTGATGAGCTTTCAGTGGGACTCCAGTGGCCTCGCTCCTGGGCCTCTCTGGCTCCTGTCAGGTCACTGCCACCCCCTGAGAAGCCACTGACCCAGGCTGCACAAGGCCCTGGCAGCAGGGTAGGGTGGGCCCCAGGTCGGGCCTGCACCATCTGGATCCCACCGATGGGAATCATGGGGCACGGGCTTCGGGCCAGGTGCTGAGAGTGCAGAGGCAGGTGGCTGAAGATGTTCTCCTCCGTCCGGCCCGGGACGTGGCCGTGGAAGTGGGAAAGGGTAGAGAAGGGTCGGGAGGAGCGAGAATGCGCAGGGCCAGGTGAGCAGGACGGACTTCGGGGCTCAGCTTTCTGTAGGATGAGAAGCAAGACAAGAAGGTGAGGGTCATGCGCACATTGAGTACTGAGGGCTGAAGGCCCCAGGGGAGGTGGGGTGCTCGGCCTTGGCACTGCCTAGTAGGCCAGAATTGGCCCTTGAGGACCATGAACACTGGTCCCAAGGTCTTCATGCCTTCAGCTACAGCCAGTGTACCGGGAGGAGGACTTCTCAGTTAGGGAGGCCTTTGCGTCCCCTGGGCCTGGTCCTCTGTCTTGGTTTTGCTCTTCCTCATGGTCTTAAAATGGCCTCAACCCACAGGATCTTGACCTTCTTCTACCACCAGGAATGTTAAGGTGACCCAAAAATTAAAAATCAAGGAGAGATTTCCCAATCAGTACTACTCTAGGAGTGCCAGTGTTGAGTCATAACACAGTGACAGAAAAGGTGCTGGAAGTGGAAGATGGCAAGGATGGCACTGTCAGTGGTGGGGTTGTGGCAGCCATGGTGACAAGCATGTGCAGAAATGGCATGACAACAGCATAGGGCTGTGTGGGTGATGGGACAACAGCATTAAGCTGATGGGTGGCAGTAGGAGGGTGCTTGGTGTACTGATGATGGAGGGCTGCTGGCCATGGGAACCATGCTCAGGGTTGGAGGGATGGTGCTGGCCATGGTGTGCCTGAAAGAGTTGTGACAGTGATGTTGAGAACATAGAGGATTTTGGTTAAGCTGTTGCATTTGCTCAAAGAACGTAAGAGGAATGGGGATGGGATAGGTGGGTGATTGCTTAAGTATTTATGCCCACATCCAACAACCAACATCCAACACAGCCCACTAGTGGTGGAAACTGAATCCAGAAGCCTACTGCTTCTGAGGTACAAAATGGGCAATAAACCAATTGGCGTAAGGTGTCCAAGAAATATGTGCTGAGTTACCTGTAACTACTTAACTGGTGGAGTTGCTTAGCTGCAGGTGTGATGCTCAGAAAGGGTGACCCTACAACCTCCCAGCCCCCTGGGGGGATGTGGCTGGAACTCACCCACACGGAGGTGCAGGGCTCAGGGCTTCTGCTGAGAAGCTTGTGAGGTAGAGGAGCAGATGAGAAGAGAACCCGTGGAGCTGGTCCCAAGCCTGGGCCATGCTCGCCTGCAGAGGGGCTGCCTGGCCCAGCCAGGGCCCACTTCCCTGGTAGCACTGACCACAGCGGTGACCCGGCCTGACCTAGAGACCATCTCTTGGTAGGTGAGTGTTTGGAGGGTCCTGGGTCTGTGGTGTCAAGTTTGGGGGGTAGATGCCCCTGAGGGGGTAGTTCTCTTCCAAGAGGGTGGGGAGTGGGAGGAGACAGCTCAAGTCTTGGAGACCCACAAAGAGGAGGGCCTACATCCCTTCCTGGGCCCATCTGGGGGCCAGGTGTGCTTGCGACTGAGGCCTGTGGTTCTCGGGCGGGGGAACATCGCTGGGGAGACAAGTTGTTTTTGGCTATTGAGTGTTTGTGGATGAGTGATGGGCAGCCTCCTCCTTCTTCACTTGGCGACCATGGTCTTCTAGGGGACACAGCCATGGAGCTCAGGGCTGAAACTGTGTTCTTCTCCACAGGGCCCAAAGGGGCCAGTCTCAGCTGGGGAAGGCCCAAGATGTTCTCGGTGGACGTGAAGCAGCTGCCAGCTGTCAAGTGCTCAGCTTCTGGGGCTGTGTGGCCTCTTGCGGCCTCATGGTCAGAGGTGGCATCTGGGGGCTGAGGGCTCTGAACAGGTGAGGGATCTGTCTGCAGGGCAGCCAGTGGGCCGGGCAGGGGTGCCTCTGAGGATGGCCGCGACAGCTCATCTTGGCTGTCCTCCTCGTCCTCATCCTCATCTTCATCCACGTCTGAGTCTGAGTCCGTGTCCTCCAGGTCTGAAAACTGGTGCTCCTCCACAGCCTCGGAGCCCTCTCGCCCTTCAGAGTCCTGGAACAGGTCGTCACTGGTTCCTGGAGGGAGGTGCAGGAGACCAAAGGTCACATTCAGGCCCCAAAGCTGCTCCCTCCTAAGCCCGTTTCCTTATCTGCTAACCAGGCATGGCTGTTAGGGCAGTGGTGTGGGACCATGAGTTGTGTGGGTGGCCAAGGACATACCTTTGGGAACACTTTGCAAAGAACAGTGGACAACTACCTCCAATCTGCCACATGCAAGTTCAGTTGTAAGGGTTTTAAGTATATTAATTAGTGTAGCTCTCAGAGAATCCTGGGAAGCTGGCTCTATTTTTGTCCTTGTGCTACCATGAGGAAACTGAGGGAAGAAAGATTAAGTAACCTGGCCAAGAAAGGGAGTAGTGGGGCGGGGCTGAGCTAGGGCAAGCCTGCTTTTCTTGTGAGCGTCCCGGTGCTGGACTCTCTCCCAGCCTGTTACGCTGCTATGTTGTGCTCCAGTCTCCCCTTTCAGGTGCGACAGTTGCCTCTCACAGGTTGGCTAGGAGAAGAAATGGCACAGAGCAAGGGCCTACATAATTACAGTTGCTATGAGTCCACTAATGATGGATCTATCATTATGGGGCACAGCACGGTGGCTGGGACAGCAGACGGAGCTGAGACCACTCTAAACACCCATCTGCCACTGTGACCAGGCTGCTGCCGATGGGCACAACAGCATCTGCCAAGTGGCAGAGCCTGGCCTCTGTGGCTGGCTTGGCTAAGCTGGCTTCAAGCTACGGGTCTGGGCCCATCCATGCCATGTTTTACCCCCGAGGAGCAGTTGCCCTTTTGAAGCTCATGCAGCTCCCAGCCGGGGAGAGCAACTCTGAAGTGGCAGTTTCCTGGTCTGGATCATTATGGGGCGGCTCTGATCAGCTGGGTCGAAGCTGAAATGGGCAGTGCTCTGGATGCTGGGGGGAGCTCTGCTAATGTGTGGTCCACCAGGCAGGCTCCTGAGAGTTAGGGGATGGGTGACCCACAGCTAGACTCCCATGACCTCATGTCTCTGGCTTGCAGAGGGAGGGCCAGTGGCAGGTAGGCTGTCATCAGCCAGCAGCCCCCTTGTTTGCTTATGCTAGAAGAACACCCACTGCTGACTAGGAAAGCCTGCCCAGCACCTGTCTCAGGCCTCAGGGCATCTAGACTTTGGGTCTCTATCATGCCCAGCTGCCCTGGGGCCACAAAGCCCACCATTACTGCTTCCCAACATGCAGCAGGAAGGTGCCCAGTGAGGACCAAAGTGGACATGCAGTAGAATGGAGGTGAGCTTCTGGGGGGTACAACTGGGGCTGGTAAGACCACAAAGCCATGGGCAGGTTTCCTGGCAGCTGGGAGCACAGTGATAAGAGACTTACGGGAATGGGAGGTAAGGAGCAATGGGGAAGGGTGGCAACACTGTGCACTCTGACTCCAGGCATTTCTTCCCTTTGTAGAACACTGGTGGGCATCTACAGCAGCCCACCGCTCATTCACATAGGCATAGAGAAGGCAAAGGCATCCCCAACGTCATCCAGCAAGCTCCTGGCTGGGTCAGAACTGAGGTTCACAGCTGGTGCATTAGGACACTGGCTGTTTAGAAATGACTTTGGCTTGTGAAGACACAGTAAGCAGTCTGGCTCTAAATCCGAGCTCCATTACTACCTCACTGTGCGACACTGGCCTACTACTCCCTCTGCTTCCTCATCTATAAAATGGGGACAGCAGTGAGCAGATGCACTGTGAAGCTTTGCAAGGGTTGTAAGTGCGCAGCTATCGTCAGCTCCAGCTGCGCCTCTCCCAGCTCCTAGGCAGGTCCCAGATGAAGGTCATAGGGCAGTGGGAGGGCAGGGGAAAGGAGGGCCAGCCCCTGCTGGACAGCGCCTCTTAGGGCCTCCACATGAAGGTTTCTGCGGGCCTCTGAAGGATGGCCATGCCTGGCCAGCCCTTCCCGGCGCCCTCATGGGGCTACTACGCAGCTAGGCCGGGAGCGAGACCAATGCTCAGTAAGCCCCACCCGCTGCCAGCTCAGGGGCCGGGACCTGGCAGAGCAAGGACCACACATCCACACAAACGCAGGGCGCCGCTAGGTGCAGTTGCCGATATACGCCACATGGTGGCGGTAGCGCTCAAATTCATCGCGGGGCGGGGCTCCCGCAGGACTGGAAAGGGCCGTGTCCCGCACAACCAAGGCGCGAGGCTCCGCCCCAGTCTGGCTCTTGGCGGGAAGTGGCAACGCCATCCTTGCAGCGTCTTAGTCTATAGACCGCAGCGTCATCTCAGCTCGTTTCTCATTCCTCTCCGTTCTCTTCTACGTGACAACAAGAGCTGTGGGTCCTACCACAGAATGTACCTGGAATCTGATCGCTTCGCTTTTTTAGTGTTTTTAGTACATGTTTGCAGTTCACAGTGTTTACATTCCCAGTGTGGAACTGGTGCAAGTGCGCAACAAGTCTCAATTCCTTTTTCCATCCCCTCTCCCCCTTCTCCTCCGACCCTTAATCCCCTTCTTAAGGGAAAGGCCTATTTCCTACCTCCTGTTATCAATCTTTTATTTGGTTCTCATCATTCAGATTTCTCATATAAGAGAAGTCATGGGATGTTGCGGTCCCCGCCCGCAGCCCAAGTCTGGTGGGCACTGCCTCCTCACCTTAGCATGGCCAAGCTTGCCCCTTGGCACTGCTACCTGGCTCCCCTGGCCTGGGTATCAGAGGGAGCCTTGTGGCCTGTGGGATGGGCAGTTGTTGGGCCCCTGGGGAAGAGCACTCTCCAGGCCCTAGGCCCCGCCTCTGGCTTCTCGGGCTTCTGCTTCCTCCACCCTCACTCTGCCCCCTCACTCATCTCTAGCATCTGTTCCCTAGCATGGGCTCTGCCCATGGCCTGTCTCCCCTTCTCGGAGGCAGGCTTTCCTTGGCTATTGGTGTCCGGACAGGTACCCAGCCCAGCCCAGCCCAGAGCTGCACTGTAGACTGCGTTGGCACAAAAGTGGGTGTGGGAGCCTTGTTCAGCTGGCCCAGAAAGTGAAGCCAGAGGGAGGCAGGAGGAGTCACTGCAGGAGGAAGCTCTGGCTGGGCTGCCTCTCGGCTTTGCCTGTCCCCAGGCTAGCAGGCATTTCTGTGTGACCATGGGCCACTATCTTTACACGTCTGAGCTTCTCTTTTCTCAACTTGAAATGGAGTAACACAAGTTTCTACCACGTGATATGGGGACCCATGAGACAAGCTCTGTAAGCACCCTGGGGCCATGCCCTGCATTTACT
>NDGN011149873.1:0-11088 GCA_002564285.1 Tympanoctomys barrerae | reverse complement strand
GGCAGTTCCAGCCAAACACCATATGAGCGAGCTGCTCTTGGATCATCTCACCTCTGGTTGCACATAGACACAGAGTGAGCCCAGGAAGGGCCCACTCCGAGAAAACATACACATATATGAGTAATAAAATAATTATTGTTTGAAGAACCACTCAGTGTTGAGGTTGGTTATTCAGCAATAGAGAGCTGTCATAATCTGACTCTCATGAGACGCACCTGCGGATGAAGCCGCCGCTGATGGCCATCTGCTCCCGTTCATCCACCACACGAGCAGGCTGGCTGGCCACAACTCCATCCTGATTATTGCCCCAGGCTTTTTTGTAAGCATCGCTGGATTTAAGCCTATGCAAAAAAGAGGGTGAGTAACAAGGCTCGGGGCAGAGCAGCATGCTCACAGCAATTGTCACTTCTTCAAGCGAAGAACCGAACCAAGCAAATGAGTTTTAAGTTGAGGCATTAGAGAATACCGATATATCATAATCCGGACCCAAACAATTGGCCACCACCATGGCTCAGCTACTCAGCATTTTATTTCCAAATGAGTCAATTGCAATGGTCAAGTCTACAATTTTTGGTTTGTTTTGTGGCTTAATTTGACGTAAGATAAGGATTTAAGTAGCTGGAGAACATTCAGTTCTATTTCAGTGGTACAGTTATATTTTGAGACACAAAACACAGAAAAACATACTGGCAGACAGACACAAAACAAGACTGCCAAGTAGAGTGTGTACATCACACCACAGAAACACAGTGTCATCAAGAAAAACATACTTGACCAAGTTTTTACACATCATGCAAAGATCCCCATTTAATATATTTCCCCCAATACATGTATGAAGCTAACATTTCCAACACTTCATGGAGGACACAAACGACTGGTGGTTGGCCAAAGGCAATGATTTTTGAGTTGCCTCTAGAGTGATTTGAATTAGATAATATATCGGTACTTCCAAACAGTCACCATACATCCAGAATTGATGTACAAACCTTTGTCCACAGAGACAAAAAGTAAAAGAAGCATAGTGAAATGAATGCAGGAAAATAGAAGAGAGGACAAGCCATCTAGCACCAAAATAGGAAACCCCTCTAGGTCTTCTTCATGCACCAGCTACAGGCATGAGGAGAGAGTGAAGCATTCTCGTTTAAGCCAAACTACTCCAGAAGTTGACCATTCTCAAAAAAGGCACTAGCAGGACAGTAATAGCCTTCATGAGGATTTGAAACGCAGTTCAGTAGCTTCTTTGCTGGACTGAAGGGCAGGGAGGAGACTCCTTACAAACTCCTACTTCAAACTATTCTGGGGTCATGGCAGGGAGAGTTGTTTGGAGTTGGTATGGTCTCCATGGGCTGTATTTCACTGAGCTGCCTTGGAGAAAACTTAAAATCCAGGCATACCTTTTGTGCCCAATAGAAACATGTGCAGCATGTTTTGGTGGATGTGTTGTAATTTAAGGCGATCAAAGATGTTTTTAGGTTCTTTGCATAGTAGAAAGCACATTCTTTTTAGTCCAAAAACAAAATGAGAGAGAAACAAAAATAGTCTTCAGTCTCATTTTCAGAATATTGATAATACAATATCAGAATTTAACTCTTTCTCTCATTTTTCCCTTTTACCTAAGGACCTCAGCCATCCACTGAATCTGGCTCTCGTCCTTGAAAACTAGGGAGAGAACAAACCATGGTGACAGACTGGAATACGGCAAACGGCACCAGTAGAATCTCAGTAACTCCCACCACTTAGTTGATAATGCCACAGCCCTTTGAGCAGTTGTAATTTACTGCATCAAAGGGCCATGACCCACTTGAGAGGACAAGCTTCCCAAACTAATTTTAGTAGAGTTTAAAGTCATTCCCCAGTCCAATTTCCCATCTCCTTCTTCTTTGAATTAAAGGGACTTGTATGGACTATGTGATGTTTTCTGCTATGTAAAACATCTAGTGTACCATCTTTGGCAAAGTCAAAGGGGGGGAAATATGCGTTTCCAAAAGAAGGCAAACCACTGCACCCACAATGCTGCACATAGACTCACATCACTGCCGAACATCTACCATAGTCCTTCGAAACATGCCGAGACAGGGCGAAGCCCTCAGATAGTCCAGGGCACCACCAGCCACTGCATTGTGACACATGGTTTTTAAAGCATTATTTACACACAATAGGGAACACTTGGGTCAAGCTTTGATGCTCGCTCACTTAAGGTCTATTTTTCACAAGAAATCATTAACTCCTTGTGTATGGAATTGGAGGGATCAATGTTGCATCAGAACCCTAGAATCCATCCCAGGGGGCCTTGCTCCTGCTCTTTTTTGACAAACAGTAAATGAAGGGAAGATGTACATGTTGGAAGTTACCACAAGATGGTTGGAAATCTCATGTGGGGCAAGTGGTCACTGAAATGATATACAGTCAAATCCTGAGGAACTGGAATGCTGGCCATGTATCACTTTGGGGATGTGTAGAACTTTGATCATGAACAATGGGTGGTTAGAGAAGAACTGTTTCAGGGGCAATTGGTGAAGATTTTATTAGACTTTTGAGCCAACTGTCTGCCTACAAGTCTCCTGGCAGTGGACTTAATCACATCTTTCTGTAGTTATGTTGTGTCTGGTGGACTTTTCTTTAAGATAAACCCTTAGTATTTATTATTTTTCAGATGTAGAGGTTGTTGGAGGATAGGAACTGATTAAGAAAATTCAAACTGCCTAGAGTGCCTTAGAGGAAAAACAATATGATTTCTGGCACTCATCTTTCTTTGCTTCTCTATTTTCATTTATTTGTTTCTTTATGATGAAAATTGAAGTAGGCAAAACTATACAGTTGAGAGTTCCTTTTAGCTAGATTCCAGTTAATCAGGGTTTACTGTAGCTCATTCTTTTTAAAACATGCTTTTTATTTATAGGTAAATTGAGCCCCTCCCTCCTAAATGGAAATGAGATATTTTAAATCAGCCTCAAATTTTAAAGGATGTGAATGGTCACATAATCTGCTAAAAGTGACATCAATTTCTATTTTAAAAACTAGGATCAGGGGAGCTTTAGGGGGAAAAGGCTTCTTTTAAAAAGAAATAAGGGTTGAAGGAGATTGGATAATGAGTTTAATTTTTGAAATGCATGTTGGACAATCCACCCATGCACTTTTTTCCACCGCTAGTCAAATGAGATTATCTTCCAAGAACCCTCAGTTTCAGATTCCTTCTGTTGTAAACCTTTATAACCACATGTCACATTTCTGCTACATTCCAAAAAAGCGTTGCAGAACCTTGAAAACAGTTGAATGTTTTGTGATGTCGTGCATGCAAAATCTACACATTTCAACATTTCAGCCAGTGTACAGGGAGTGCTTCCAAGGAGAAGCATTTGAGAGAAATCGGTCCAATTTGGGCAAAGCTTGAGCGCTTTTGCCTCTGCCTCATGTGCAGCCCCAGCTCTCAGAAGCGAATTTAGGAACTGGTGGGCAGTAGAAAGGGAAAATCTCTGGCTTACTCTCTCATTTAAGAATGCTTGCCTGGGCCAAATTACCTCTCCCTCTGACTTCTGGAGAATCAAACCTCAATATGTGTGTTTCTCATCTTTCAAACTCATCCACAGCCTTTTCTGAAATCTGCAATTTAGTTTCTTGGGGTTGGGGGAAATAAAGTCCTCTGGGTGCCTCTGTGTCAAAGTACACTTTCTGGAAAATGTTGAAATGTTCATCAATAAAAGTTGCCGACAGTGAAGCTTTCACTGTAGTATGCCTGATTTTTAATGCATCAACAGTAACTCCCACTAATATCATCTATGCTATGAGATGAATGCATCGGAGACGGTATTGATCTGTTCTGCATGCCACATGCTCATCCTGCCTATGAGCCTGCAGGAATGAGCTTGTCAAGGCTTGGAGATGGGCCTTGGGAAACCAAAGCTTCAGGCAGGCAGGCAGCACCTACTTGTTACAGGGACACACACAAAGCCCGCAGAATTTTCCTAGGTCCGTCAAATTCTTTTCTGCTTCTTTCATGTCCTTATTGATTTGGTCCATCCCTTCCTCAATGCGTTCCAGTTGTTCTGATTAAACACAAGTATTTTATCCCCACAGAATGAAGCAGATGGAAAAGGACAAAGAAAAAAAAAGACAAAACTTCAGACATTCACTTTGACATCAAAAAATAAAAAAAAAATTAAAAGAAAGAAAGAAAGAAAGAAAGAAAGAAAGAAAGAAAGAAAGAAAGAAAACTGGACGCCACAGATTAGAGCTGGTACCCAGTACCTACTTGTTACAAGGACATATGAAAAGGCCACAGCATTTCCCTAAATCTTTTAAATTTTTCTCGGCCTCCTTCATGTCTTGGTTGATATGGTTCATGCCTTCTTCGACACGATCGAGTTGTTCTGGTTAGGACAAAGGGATGACAGTGTGGAATGAATTTTTTGGGGGTTTCCAACATAACATGAGAAATGATTATGTGAGACAGATTTTGAAAGAGAAAGAGATAGATTGCAATGCATTGTCTGAGAGGATGCATTGTGGCGGACAGCTGCCGCTGCGCTGCCCTGAGCCGGCATTGGAAGAAGGAAATGAACAAAAAGAATGCTCAAAATCATTTGTAATTCACAATGATGGGATGGGGTCAGGAGGCCTGTTTGATTCTGAGTGTCCAGGGAAACAGCACAGCATATTCACTTATCCATTCACCAGGGAAACCCAGGAAAAAGAAAAACAGGGCGTTAGTTTACATTTAAGGCATTCTCATGTAATGGTACTAGAGAAAGCATCTGCTTCAAGTTCAAGATGTCTGCATCTTTTGGCTTACAAATATCCTCCATCAGATAAAGGTAGAAAACAGAATCCATTTTCTTCTTTGGGAAAAACAACAGCAGGAGCAACGATTAGCAATTGGCATGCATCATTTCTGCCCTCTGGCAATGGGCTATGTAGCCTGTGGCCTAGTCTTGCTTTTCCAAATTTAGTTCATAGAAGCTGTAAGAGAAAGTAACATCAGAGTAGTGGTATCCTAAATATTAAAAACACTTCAAATCTCTTGTCCTCTGATTTACTTGCTATGAAAGCTTTAGAGAGCAGTTGATTTCTCTAGACCCTGATTTTCTACACTTATGAGGAGGGGGATGCTAATTGCCAACTCTTGAAAGAAGGCAGGGGAATGGATGTGTCTTTGAGGAGAGGTGATGAATTGAAACAGACCAGCACCATGCCATTGCTGCTAGCAGAGTTGACCTTAGTGCAGCTAAGACATAGATCCATAGTAATAACAGTGAATCTTACTTCTGGGTTGCCAGGGTAACTACACTAACTTAATTAGTTTTTCAAAATTGCATCACTAAATGGAGGCAACTACAAATTCAATGAAGGGATTTTAAAAACAGGCCTTTAAAATCATTAAAAGGCAGCAGCAATGTGATATTTTGCCTGCCTAATTACAAAGACCCAATTACATTTCTATTTCTCTTTTTCATCTATTTCTTTATGCATGCTTGCATGGCTATACACGTCCAGGAATGAAGGCATGTCTAGGATAAAAATGATAAGTACATTTCTAGCTGAAGGGCACAAATGATCATTTAAAAACAATTTCACATTACACTGTACAGTGGAAATTGTCCTTTAAAAACCTCAGATAGCTTCACTAGTGATCTAAACTAGGGAGACTGTGAATTTGGAAAATAAGATTTTGCTATGTTTCTATGTTGATGGACAGGAACAGAATTATACCTTATTAGGAATCCACTGTCTCTGCTATGTTTTATAATGTCTGGTAAAAACAGAATTGTGACTGGTTAACTTTTGCTGGATACGAATACAGTGATTTCTTTAAGAGAACTTTAGAAGGATGTACGTGTAAATGGATTTATATTCTAGGAGAACTTTACTAAAGATTTAGCTCTGGTTTGGAGTGTGCAATAGGCCAAGTCTAATACTTGGTGGGAATCATGGAGGAAAGAAAATCAATGCGAAAGTGCTCAAGATCACCAAATGAGGAAACATCACCTGCACAGATAGAAACAGAAATGTCAAAACCCAAGCAGACTACTGTTCCTGGCTTTCACCAGGAGTGCTCAGCTGAGCTGGCTTGGAGGAGGACCTTGGGGCTCAAGGAAGACAGACTGGGGTTAGGGAGATAGCTCAGTAGAACAAGCGCTTGCCTGGCAAGTGCAAGGGCCTGAGTTCAATCCCCAGTACTGGAAAAAAAAATGGAGACAGACAATTCCACTCACGGCGGCTACATGAGCGCAGACCATGGAGTGGGATGGATGCCCAGATACCTCCCGAGGAGTTTCCTTGAGATTATAGAACAGATTTTTTTTTCCCACCAAACTATTAATTCTCTGAGATTTCAGAAACCCCATTCCCTGTGTCTCCACAAGTTGATAAGCAATATATGTATCTATAATATATCTGTTTTATATTTTTATACCTTTATAGATGAATTGGTCCATATATTGAACCATTAGTCCTCTGGATTTAAAGAAACTGAAGAGTGAAAACTATCGAGCAAATCTAAATCTGTATTTCTGAATCTGGGTTTTGCCAAAGAATTGTTATCTTGGTTTGACAAAGTTTTGATTGAAGAGGAAATTCTGATGCCAAATTTAATTCAGAAAAACTATCCAAAAGATAGTTGATTCAGAAAACTGTAATTACCATACTGGTTAAGTGTATACATATATAAATTATAAGTCAAAAACTTTGTTTTTCCTTCTTGAACCAGTGTCTCACTGTGTAGTCCAGACTGGCCTTCAACTCACTATAGAGCCCGGGCTGACTTTATACTCCCAGCAATCCTCCTGCCTCAGCCTCTTGATTGCTGAGATCACAAGAAGATGTCACTGTGTCCAGTGGGTCAAACATTTTACTGAATAAATAGTGTAAAACCATTCTGTTGCAGATGTTCTAAAAATAATATTAAGTTTTTGGAGTACACTGAATTATGTTTGTGGGCATATTTGGTATGGCAGGGCTTTGCAGCACTTGAGCTATTTCTGAAAGACGCTTCTTAGGAAATGCTTAAAAGCATCTACTGCCTTTGATGCTTTATGTGGTGGACAGCAAGCATCTCTGATGGATACAAGGTATCCCCTATGTTCATTTTCTGTCTATTTTCCAGTCACTATTGAAGGCTGGGAGGAGAACAATGTTTTGGGTAAGGAGAAACCTTCTAGTAGACAGCATTGTATTTATGTGGAAGGCTGGCTATTTGTGATTGAATTATAAGTGATAGGCTGGCCAGGCATCTATGTTTAGGAATCTTTTCTATAAATCTCAACTGGGTAAAGCAATACAGGGATATTAAAATCCTTAACTTGATTAAATTTTTTAAAAAACAATAATATTGTAAGGGGCAGATGTTGTTGACCTACTATGCAGGCCTTCCAGAGAATATCAGTTCCAAGTGCTGCCCACTTGGGTTTTCTTTCCCTTAGCATAGATGATGGTGATGCAGAATTTCATTTAAATAATGTTGAACAGCCACATGTGGCCAGTGGCAACTATACATACAGTGCAGCCTTCATTGTTCCTAAGTGGTATTTGGCGAGCAGATGTCTGTAAGAGGGATATTATTTCAAATGTGGCCTTCCAGTACCCTGACCTTTAAAGATAGCTGCCTGGCTCTCTGGACAGGGCTTATATTCTCTGTCTGTATTGTTCCAAGAAGCGGTGGTCAGAGATTTCATTGTTTGCCTTGGAGTTCTTTCCAAGGGAAAATCTCCAAAAGCCACACAACTCATGCATGGAGCCAAAAGGAACAAGAGAAACAGGAGCAAAAGGTTAGAGCACCCCATGTTAATGTCAAGGTCATCAGAGAGGATTTCCCTTGGAGGTGAATTTTAGGGGAATGAAAGTCTCAATCTTAGTGTATCTCCAGGACCGTCTGTCAGACACCATGCTCCCAGGTGTCTCCTAATACCTGGATACAAAACAAGAATCCCATAAGGAATTTCCCATTGCAGCTGTTCAGCTGGAAGACAGCAATGTTCTGGGCTGGCCCAACAGTGGGCAGAATGGTTCTTTAGAAGGTATGGCTGCTTCTTGAGGCTCCTGAGAAGCTGTGAGGTAGAAACAGTCAACATTTTGGATGTTTAGGCACAAACAAAAGAGCACAACTGGAGAAAAACTACAAAGTAGTTATTGACCTGAATAAATAAACATAGCATATGAAGAATTTTAATGCATTTGTGTTAGTAGTGAAGACAGTTGTCGACAGGCTTATCTGATATTTTAAAAGATTTTAAGCTCCTGTAATAGTATAAATGGAATGTGTACCCTTTGGTCCATGCAGAAATCAATCACTTTAGGATGTTTTACAGTTGCAAATTTCTTACCAGTATCAGAGTGGTCCTATGTGGTTTTGCAACCCAAATTACCTTAGGAAATAAATTGCACTGAGGAATTGAGTATTCTCTTTGGTATGGCCACACATGAAATGTAGCTGAGACTAGTAATGGTTTCATAAAGGAATCTATCAAATGGAAATTATATTCTGCTTAATTTCTCAGACAATAACACCTATGAAAATCACCTGTGCCTAGGAGGGAAGTATATAATTTTGCACTTATAATGGGACTTTTGGCACACACTTTCTCTAAAATTCACAACTCAAGTAAGCGCATTATCTTTCTTCTCTCTGTTTGATCTTGGGCTTTTGTATATTATTTTCCATGTCTTACTATCAATGCTTTATCACTAAGAAAGGTATGCTAAGAATCTTCCCTAAATCTTCCTTCTGTGCTAAGTGTCCTTTTCCCAGCATTTTCACATTGTTAATTGTTAACTGAAAGAGTTAGTAAGGTGAAACTGTAGATTATTTGAGTGCAAGTATATGCTTTCATTTTGCTCTGGAAATGAGTTGCCACCTTCTATTTGGGGGCCTGCTGTTTAATGTTTTTAAAAGCAATGCTTGGGATATTTTTAAGTGGACCAAACCAGCAAGTCTCTTAATGATAACAAGTCCACGTATAGGAATCGGTAGACTGTCACTGTTACTGACATACCTTAAAACAGAACTCCATCAGACACTATCATTTGTGTATGAACTGAAGACTTAGCATGAACTCAACAATGTGAAACATCTCAATAATTGTATATAGATTACATGTTGAAATGATATTTTTGACATCTTGATGTCAGTAAAATATACAATTAAGATGAAAATAATTTTCTAACAATTTACCTTTTGAAAATTTGAAGTAAAGCACTGGGGTTGATGTTCAATTGGGTTATTTTTCAGAAATCGTTTTTGATTTTTTATTTGGTGTATATTAATCAAAAAGGTGAAAACAAATAAATAATATAGAATCATGAAGCCTTTGATGATAGTGATGGGCGTGAGCCCTCAGAGATCCAGGCAAGAGCAATCTGCTGGAAGAAGGCCACCACCAGCTCTGCCCTAGGAACAGCCATGGCGTTGGGGTGTGACTCCACCCTCTCTGGCACACTTGAAGCCAATGAGGGAGCACCATGGGGTGAGTGGAGCTGGAACATTCTGTCCAACAGGGCCTTCCTCTTGAGGGTGATCTGTTCTGTTGCTCTCCCTGCCCACCAGACTGAGACTTTCTCAGAGCATGATGGCACTTGAGGCTCTTTCCCCCCAATGCGCCTTCCTTCTTCACCTCCCTTTGTGGGCATCAGATTTACATTCCAGTGCAGAAGCTTGCCATAGCTACCTGCTCTCTCTCTCCCCTTGACTCGTTCTGAATATTTTATCAATAAATCTCTGATCCCCTAATTGGTTCTTAGCACTTGGGACATGATTTGCCTTTCTTCATTCCATTCCCATCTATATATGAACTCCCTAGAGTTTAGTAAATGAAGATGTACCGTATTGGTTGCAGAATATTTATTTCATGGCCATGTGGTAATTGATTTAGTTGATCTCCCTACTGACAGATATTTAGGTTGTTCCTGGTCTTGTATGATTTTTTTTAGATGATTTTTTTTCTAGATGTCTCCTCTTTGTTTGTTCTACTAAGACCAGCTTCCAATTATGTAAGCATTCTACATGATGATCTGAAAAATTGAAAGCGCCAGATACTGAGTTAGCATGGACAGAAGCGCTTGACATGGTGCACTGCACTTTTCTTCTGTCAGGTCATTATGGGAATGAAACCAAATTAGTGGGGAAATTCTGAGGCAGGGAGAGCAGGAGAACTGTCACACTGTCCAAACGACTACGCTTTTAACAATTATGCTAATAGAAACACATGGCTTTTCACCTTCAAAAGTTTGTTACCCCCACCTATATAACAGAAGTAGTACCATTTGTTCAATCATGGAGACAGCCTGCATTTTCCCACATATTTACAAGGTTTTTCAACAGAGAAAGGCAAACAGCACGATGAAAATTCTAGAGCCCCACACACTCATGCACTTGTGTAGCGCGTGTCAAAATGGCCACCTGGGGATGCACAAAGGATTAAAATATGCACTTGATTCAGAGGAGAGATTATTGTACTGAAGAAATTGGAACTTACCTCCTTGTTCATCCAACATAACCAAAGTCCTGATACCAGCATCTTTACTCTACATTCCAATTACGGTAGCAAAGTTGAAGAGGAGTTAGAGAGAAAAGAGAGAGAGAGAGAAGTCAGTAAGGAGACAATTAGACCTAGAAATAGAAACTGAAGAAGGACCAAAAGAAAAAAGGGTGGAAGGATGGTGAGAGCATTGGGGTGTCAGAGAAGGCCTCAGGGATCAGGGACCTGTGGACCTGCTCCATCAGTGATTTTCAGAGGTAGAAGCAAGGAGCGGAGGCCACTTTCCATAGTGTAGCGCTTGGGTGGAGGTTCTAATATTGGAATACACGTGCTTCCACTCTAACTTTGTATCTGGACAATAAAAATACCTCTAGCCTTCCTAACAGTGAACACGGAAAGAAAATCTTTCAAAAATCTTCTAAATTAAATGGTCTTCTTTGGCATCACTTATTAAAAAGCCTCCTGTCCAAGAATTGGGGAAGGATCCCCACGGGAAAGACTACAAGTGTCAGGGGTGAGGTTTCTTGGTTTCTCCAAAGAAAGTACGGCTTCTCAAAAGTTGAGAAACAGGGGCTGGTGAGATGGCTCAGTGGTCTAAAGCACCTACTTAGAACAAGCTTAG
>NDGN011149599.1:0-11241 GCA_002564285.1 Tympanoctomys barrerae | reverse complement strand
CTGAATCAGCTGGGTGGGTCTTGCCTCTATCCTCTTTGCAGGGAGTTCTGCTGAAGGGTTCCCCATTGGGCCTGTACTCTGGGTCAAATGAGGATCCATGGGCCCTGGGCCATCTCACTCACATGCCGAGCCTGGGCTCTGGGTCTATTCAGGATCCCACGGGTCCCGGGTCATCTCACTCCCATGCCGGGCCTGCACTCCTGGTCTATTCAACATCCTATTTCTTATAAATTATTTTAAAACAAAAATGTCTAAATGTTAATAGTAGTTAATTCTGGGTAGTGAATGCACACAATTGATATTACATTGACATTTTTATTTTTCTTCATTTTTCTATTGCAGATTTCAAAAAAAGGAGTTAAAAAAAAAAGACAGGGCCAGGGAGATAGCTCCGCAATGTAAGTGCCTGCCTGGCAAGTGCAAGGTCCTGGGTTCAATCCCTGGTATAAAAAAAAATTAAAATAAATAAAAAAGAAAGACAGAGGCTGGGGAGATAGGAGCTTAAGAGCCTGCTGGCAAGCACAAGGTTCTGAGTTCAAAAGCAGTTACCAGAAAGAGAGAGAGAGAGGTTGCAATCTTTCCAAAGACCTGGGCTGTGAAATCAGGACCTGAGACAGACAGGACCAGGATAGGATGAGATGGCCCAGTCCGGTTGGCCCCAGCACCTCCTCACCCAAGTCTTTATCTTATTCATTCAATCCACTGCTCATAACAGAACATAACTATTCTACAAAGTGCATGTCTCCTTTGTTAACTAAAATCCCTTACTGAACCTCAGAATTCTTTTCCTTTCTTAGCATAGTACACTGAACTGACTTTTCAGCCATAGAGCATGCACAGGAAGGGCGTGCTACCCCCCTGTGATAGAAAACCAAGGCTCAAAAATTATGGCTGTGGAAGAGCTTAGTAATTAAGACACAACTGACTACTCATAATGTTACTTTGAATAAATATACTGTAATAGGGTAGAGTAATAAAGGAATATAGTATAAATATAAGTAATAGAGTTCAAATACTCCAATAGAAAAGCACATTAGTAACAATTGGTTTTCTCTCTCATTCCCTCTTATCTCTCTCTCATCCCCTCTCGTCTGTATCTGGAAACGAGTTACCATGCCTGGTGCCTCTTCTCTCACTAGAGAGCAGCTACCTCAAAGACAAGTATGGGCCTAGGAGGAAATCCACATGACTCAGAGTTACTCCATCAATATCATCTAAAAAGAGACAGCAAACATCATAGTGACTGAGGGGCTTGCCAGTGGATGGTGCTGAGAATGCATTTGTTCTGTTTAACGTAGAGATTTGCCCTTGGCCGTGAAAGGACCTGCTAAGTGTTCAGCTTCAAGTGCACATCCACAGCTTCTGCAGAAACCCAAAAAGCTGAGCCTACAGATACCAATGCCTCTGTTCTCAGATAGACTCAAAATAGTTCATCATTGGACACTTTCAGTTGATTTGGAATGGGAAGAATTGCAAAGAAGACAAAATGAAAGGTGCTGGACAGTTATCCTTTATTTAAAAAATAATAATTCTGAAGTTTGGTGAGCATGTTGTGTGCATAGGTTCAGGTCAGTGCTTATATTCACGGACGCCTGATGGATTTCTGGCTTCAAATGTTTTATCAAGACAATCCACCTTGTAGCAATCTCCAAAGAAGACTGTGTGGCTCTATTAAGTCTGCAATTTGCTTTTTAAAAGTGACTAAATACGCTTTTTCACAACACCGACAAGTCATCTCCCTCCTGGAGCCAACAGAGTTTGTCACCCAGCTTCCTCTGCTTTTCAAAACCCGCCATCAAAAGGCAAAGTAAATGTCATGACTTTGGAGCGGTCAGAAAGCTCTTAAGTCGCGGTGCAGGCTATTTCTCTTTTTGTGGCACAGAAAAGAGTGGACAAACACAATGAATAAATAATCCCATTGTACTTACAAATGTGTAACAATCCTTCAGAATGAGGTGAGGAACAAAGATAGGAGATAGCAAGGCGGCCTGGGTCTTAACAGAACAGCTTGCAATTCCAGGGCCAAAACTGCCTTTGCAAACACAAACACACATACACAGCAACCATGAGAAAAATAAGAATTAAAAATGGCATCGAATTCAGAATGCCAAAGAGGCTCAGCCTAAACAGTCTTCTGCATAATTCACTTTGGACACTCACAGCCTCTGTAGGAAAGGACGGGAGGTCAGGGCCAAGGTTAATACTTTAAACTGTTCAAAGAAACTGACTGAAATAATCATCAGGATCCTGAGTGGTGGTAAAAACACCTCATCATTTTTTACTTCACTGTAACTTTTCCATTGTTTTGGGCACTGGGAACTGAGTGCAAGACCTTTGTAGTGAGCTACAGCCCAGTTCTTTTTGTGTTTTGAAACACAGTCTAGATTACCACTAGATTACCAAGGCTGGGCTTCAACTCAAGATCATCTTGTCTGGGTCTCCCAAGGAGCTGAGGCTACAAACTTGTACTACTGTGCCTCGCTCCATTCTCTTTTAAAGAAAACTGATTTTATGTTCAGGCCCTTGTCTAAGGTCTCTGTTTTCCATTGATGGAATCTAGAGTCATCTAATTCCCACTCTGAATCAAAGGAAAAACAGCAGGGTGTGTGACTATTGGAAAACCTGGCAAAGAATGTCTGACAAAATTCTAATTTCCTGTCATCCTCTGCATTCATACAAAAAGTAATATAGCAAAATAAATCAGCTGTGATATTCCTAAAACATCTTCACATTCTGATTCCCAGATCTTCTGGATCACTTTTCTGAGACATATAAGATCATAGTTTTTCCCCGAGGATCGTGCTCTGTGCCATCTAAAACATCAGTGAGGTAACATTTCATGTAGGAGTGCTCCATCTCTGTCTGGGATTTTCATCCCAGACAGAGCTTCATACACCTTTCTGCAAATTTTAATGTTGAAGCTTTCTGAAAAACCCAGCCAAGGGAACTGTAAGATACCACCCACTAGGATTTTGTACACAATGAAAACTCTGATCAGTGTAATAATTACAGTATTTCTATAGTGTGACCCAAGGTAAAAAGAGGAAGATGGATCCAGGTACCAGGAATGTACATCAATTTTGACAAAAATTGTTCATTGTTCCCAGAGCTTTATCCACCCTGAAGTAAAGCACCATGGTCAGGAGGAGGCATGCTCTACCTTTTCTAAAGGGAGAGCACAAAGGCAAACAGGAAAAAGGAAACTTCAGGCTGCCAGAATGTTCCCAGTTCAGTACATACTGAGAAAAGGGCCTGAGTTCTATCCCTGTTTCTGCCAAAAAAAAAAAAAAAACCTGAGAAAGATGTGAAATCTGGGGCTCTGAATGGCCAGGATGTGTCCAGGCCTTGTGGGAAGCCATGGGTACCTTAAGGGGATGCATTCACTAGTTTGAAAAACAAATACTAAGGGACTTGATGCCTAAAATACAAGAGGTAAGACATTTAAGAGGTGTGGTCCAGAACTGGGACTGTTTCACTCCTTCTCGGTGCTGAAGATTCCATGGTGAAAGGTAGAGCCACCAGGAGCCACAGGCCAAAATGATACATTCACTCTCTCTATCCACCTCATGGGTCAACCAGAGAGAAAGAGACAGACAGACAGACAGACTCTTTCTGGTATTTTAGCAATACAAATAAGGATTTTCCCCCTTCACACAGAGTCAGAATAAGAGCACCCTTGCTTCCATCAGTTTCTGTTCCAAGACCCACCTCATAAACATCTAGCCAGGGAGCGTGCCTAGGTGCTTATGAAAATGCATGATGTTTTAAAAGTGTTCTTCTGTGCTTTAATCCCCCTTTAAAATTAATGTTCCTAAATCCTGGGCCTGCTGCGATAGGATCTCAGCCATCTGCCCTGCCGGTTCCTATGGCATCCTCTGATTAAACAAAGGAGCCAGCTGCAGGCGAGGCATTTTGTTTCACAGGGAACTCATACATTCTCCACACACCTCACCTAGAGATACAAACAGTTTCTCAAATGGATATATTTGTAGCTAAAGGAAAAATTATCTTTTTCTTCTCTTCCTGATTAAAGAACAAGAAAGAGACCCACCCAAGACTTCCAAACTCTTCCAGGCTCACAATTTCAGATGTAACTTCTCCTCTGGCAGCTTCCCGCCACTGTTCAAGTAGCGCTTCTCTGTTTACACAACCCTCCATCTAGCTGCCTGTCATCCTCCAGATACTTTTTTATATTCAACGATGCCTGTGCCTGCCCACATTTCTGTGTAGTGAAACAATAGCACTAAAAAAAAATAAAATTGTGTCATAAAACTTAGGAAGTGAATACTATAAATACTGCATGGGCACCCCTGAGCTAACTACTTGAGCAGATGCAAGGCTGAGGCCTGGGTAAATCGACCTCTCCCATCCATGTGCTACAGAGCATAGCAGGAAGGTTGTCCCTTCTAAAGTTCCACAGAATCAGCAGTATGCTCATTGCTACCCTCAGAAACCCAAATCTAAGATTATGGGGGCACTTCTGAGAGCCAACCCTCCAGCCCGGCAAGTTGCCAGAAAGGAAACACACCCCCACTCCCATCCCTGTTGGCTCTCCCAGTTCAGTCCTCTTCCCTCCCACCCAGTGCCCCACCTGCTAATTACAGCACCATTTGTCAGCAGAAGGGGAAGAGTTTTTACATTTTCCCTAAGAAATGTTATTTTAGATTCTTCAAATCTGAAAAAGAATTGTAAGAACAGACCAATGATTACTGAAATGATCAAGAAATTTAGGATTAGTACTATCATATGCTATACAAATCATTATTAAAATACCTTAAGTTCTTTTCTAGGTTTTTTGTTTGCTTGATTGGTTGGTTGGGTTGGGTTGTTTTGTTTTGTTTTTTTTTTTTCATTTTGTTTTGAGACAGTGTTTCCCTGTGTCCAGACTGGCCTTTTATGTTTTTATATTGTTGTTGTTGTTGTTGCTGCTGCTGCTGCTGCTGCTGCTGTCATTGTTAAATAGCATATATCCTATTTTTTTATTTTTTAAAGAGAATAAAAATAATAATTTTTTTAAAAAATCAGAAATGATATGGAATTTCACTAAACAAGATAATAGAAATTCAACAATGATTGTTAATTGTATATTGTTGTCTTCAAATTAGTTGTTCAGATTTCAACTCGCTATCTAGCCCAGGCTGGCTATGAACTTGCAGCAGTCCCCCTACCGCAGCCTCCCCAGTGCTGGGATTATAGGCATGTGTCAGTGTACCTGGCTAAATGACCCAGTTCTACCAAGAATGTTCTTTATAGATAAATTTTAGTTCTATCCAGGATTCAGTTAGAGAGCATACACTGACATTGTGTCAAGTTTCTTCAATCTCCTTTCATCAAAGACAGGTCTGCTATTTGGTAGCAAGAGCCCAGAATAAAAGACTTCTCCTAATGCAAGGGATGGCCCTAACAAAAACATAAATCATTCCAAGTCCCATTTGATTATTGAATATGACCCCAGTCACACAGGCTTGAAAGTCACCTATGCATATCTGCACCTAGAGCCTAATGCCATTTCACAAAAAAACACAATGTAGCTTTTGCACATTTTAAATACTTCCAGAATTTTCTAGGATAGCAACAACACCACAAATCAAGAAAAGATTGGAATCTATTTTGCTAGAAATTATTTCAATAATTATTCATCATTTCAAAAATGTATGTCTCTAATGGCAATGCTGTTCATATTGAAATCACCACAGAATAACCTACAGCTGTCTATGTTCAAGGTTGTCACATTCACAGTGCTTCTGCATTTAAGTTCAAGCAAAGGACTGCATTACTTTATTTTCTATATAATAGTGTCCAAGCACTTAAATGTTAAAACACATGTTTTATTTTACATAGCTTTCATTTTACTTCATTATATTTCAGCTAGAACATTTTATCAATTTTTGAAAATAATGTATGTAGGCCAGATTTATCTATTGGCTTTTCTTTTGGATATCAAAAGGACTTTGCAAAGTACCAATTATAGAAAGGTGTTTCAATAGTATTGAAAATGTATGTTAGTCGAGGAAATGTGAACACAGCAATTAAGGAATTGTCATTGATGATCTTCAGATGTAGCAGTCGTTAACTTTTCTAAGAGTCCTTTAAGAGACTACCTCCAAAAATATTTGCAGATAAAATGTTGCAATTTGCTTTGAGATCATTAGAGTAGCTGAGCGAGTCAGGAGGAGATGAAACGATGGACGTGTATTGACCACTGCCAATGCCGGACAATGAGTACATCAGGGGCTCAGTTTACTATTCTCCCAGCCGGAGGGAATTTTTGAAATGTTCTGCAATAGAAAAATTAAATCAAGGAAAAAGAGAGCCTGATGTCTGTGAGGAGGTTGAGAACCACTGGTTGTAGAGAATTGTGTTTTCAGCCTCCTTTGGGGCTTACTCTTTTGAAGTTTAAAAAAAAAAAATGTTCAAATCAAAAGCATTGGCTTTCAAGAATGTTGTCTCTGTTATGAGTCTTTAAATCTATTTGGAAACTCAGCAGTCAAAATTGACTCTTTCCATGTTCCTTTGTGTCTTCCCTTGAGCAGCTGACAGATTGTGGGATGGAGGCGAAAGGTCACTTCGAGAAGGGTGGAGATGGCAGGGACAGGGGCGTTAGGAACAGCATGGTGTCTTGCTAGACATGCATTCTCCCACTCCACTGCCTCCCCACATCTGGTGACTCCCCTGTTCACTGTGGCTCCTCCCTAGAATATGAAACATTTTTTTGTTTTATTTTATTTATTTATTTATTTATGCATTTGGTACAGGGTGTCACCACACAGCTTAGACTCATAGTGATCCTCCTGTCTCAGCCTTTCCAACACTGAGATTGCAGGTGTGCACCACTGCGCCTGATTTTGGGGCAGGCACAGAGTGCCTGTTCTGGAGCCAGCACAGCATGTAGCACCTGGGATCAAACTGGAATCCTTGTGCTTGCTAGGCAGGTACTTATGCCCCTGAGCTAGTTTCACAAAATAAACAAATCTCAAGAGGTCTGTCCCTGCCCTCCCCTCCAGACATGACCTCCTTGTAGTTCATAGATTTCTCATCCTCTCCCCACTTGCATCTAATTCACTTTCCCAATGATGGGAATTACTCAGGAAGAGACATTCATTTATAACCATGTCCCTGGTGCCAGGATGTATGTTGGAGAAACAGAGAACAAAACATAGCATTTTACCTCTGGAATGCTCAGCCTAGTCCTGATAGGTGCGTACAAAAAAGCGCCTCATGATCAGAGCAGGAAGCAGACACTGTCTCCCTAGGTTTCCCAGGTTCTACACAAGAGCCACTGCGTTGCATGGCCATGGTGGGGAGGCAGGGAGCCTAACCTCCTCCTTTCAGAAGCCCCCAGCTGAATTCAGCTTAGTTTGGTACCCAATACTAGGCATTGCCTTTTCTAAACTATTTTTCACAAGATCCACTAATTTTAGCTTCCTTTCTGCTCTCATCTCTGCTCCATCTCAGAATTGCTACCCTGTGCCAGCATTTCCTACCCCAGACAGATCACACATCAGCTGTTTCTAGCCTACCAACACAGGTTTCTTCCAGATAATTCCTGCTTCTCTTTAAGGTAGCATTTAGGAAATACTTTCATTCAAACCAGGATGAGGTGGAACCAGCTCAACACACAAGGAGACGGTGACTTATGTGAGGGCTGGGGAGCTTCATGATGCCTGCAGACTCTCCAGCCTGAAGTAAAGGAGTCCAATGCAGTCAGGGTTGGGGTTTCTCCAGTTGCCCTCACCAAGGGACATTTGCATCTCAAAGGATCCCCAAAGTGCCCTGGTCCCCCCATCTCCTCACTTTCCACCTGACCCAGGGCTCTAGACACAATTGGGTCATCAGAAATGCTTTTATTGACCTGTGCCTCCTACCCTCCTGTTTCTCCTGCCCAGCATAACTCAACGCCTGATCAGGCCCACCAATGCCCGAAACCTGCCTGCACTTCTAAACCAATGTCTTCTCCTGCTCTGCACTCCTCCGACAGTTCTCTCTGTTCCACCTCCCACACAGCTCCTCCCATCAGCTTCACCTCCCTGCTGGGGAAAGTGGTGTCAAATCCAGCTTCTTCCCCTGGGGATTCCCTCAGACAAGGAGGTGCCCTTCATGCCCTGGAACTGCTCTCACAAAGTACAGTGTGACCCAGAAAGCCTGGTCACAGAAGAGCCTTACAGTGTAATGGATAGCACATGGGCTTTTTGCTGCCCTGTCTGTGTCTGCCTGCAGTGTCCCTAATGACCCCTCACCTGGCAAGCTCCTCCCCATGCCCAGCACTCAGCTAATGTTGCCTCTCAGAGTTTGCCCTGAGCAAATGCCCACCCCACCACCCTTGTTCGGTCCACATACGCCTCCTCTGGAACACCGACACCATCAATTGTCATACCAACTTCAGTTTTCTCTGTCAGAAGCATTTTCTGGAGGACAGGGGCCAGGTCTCCTTCACTTGGACTAGATCTGGCCCAGAGAGGCCACGTGTTTTCTGACTGAGCTAAGTGTCAAAAGGTCGCTTACTTTAAATTGTCCTGGGCAACACTGTGCAATATAAAACAACCCTTGTTGAATACCTATCATCTTGTTTGGTTTATTATGAAATTGTGTATTCTTTCTAGTATCTTATTATTATTATTATTTTAATTCTCTCTAAAATAAAAATAAAATAAAATGTGCTGGGTTTGCTCTGGGCCTGTAGTGGCATAATCACAAGCTCTGGCAAGGCTGGGTGCTCCTTGACCTATGTGGGCAGTTCCCCTCAGCAAGGTCAGTTGACCTAAGAGATTTGGGGTGAATGGGTCTTCATCCACACCCTGGAGACCTTTCAGACAATTTAAGAGTTCTCACCTCTACATGTACACATGCTGCAATTGGGAGGTTGATGCAGGAGCCCCCAGATCATAAATAAAAATAAGTAACCTATAAATTCCCTCTACCTATGCCCAAACATTGAAGCTGAGAGTGACAACTAAACATGGTGTTTCCCTTTGCACACAGGCCTCTTGCCCACCAGCACGGGCCAAGAAGAGAGGCTGAACTCTATCAAAGGCTGGGTCATTTTTCCTCCCTCTCTAAATGTCCTCAGCACCTTGCTTAATTCCTTGTGCAGCATTGGCACTTGGTAAATAAAATGAAGTTTTAAACCAAAATCATGAAGACTTATACCTCACTGGATTTTTTCCTACCAGTATGAATTTTTAGGGGATAAAAATCATACTGCTTAGAGATCTACAGAGACAATTCACAATTCTTCCTCATTCATACTGTACTTTAAAATTCAAAATTAGTCAACTCTCTCATTTGGGGAGAGAGGGGATTCCTGGAATCCAACCAAGTGTGCCTCTCCTGGTACATTCCCTGCTAGCAATGCTCTCAGGAATCAAATGTGGTTTATTTCATTTTAAGTCGCCTTTTTTTCAATTCAGGAAAATGAATGTTGGAGCCAGATAAGAAACTATAGTCTGCTTTCAAGAAGGTTACAAGAAAACTGCATCTTGCATTACTAATCCTTTATCTTCATGTTAACAAAAAGATTACTGACACATTTTTGAATGAAAGAAAATAAAATAGCGAATGCATCTTAGGAAATGTGTAACTTTCATGCAACACACAAATCAGTTGTTAAATATTTTTTAAATGAAGGAAAATGCATAATAAATTTTTCTTATCGAAGTAAGGCAACCAAATTTTGAGGACAGGAGAAGAAAACTGGGAGTGGAAACTGTCTATTCACAGAGCAGAGGTTGAAGGAAATAATTATGCCTATGACTTCTTAATAGATAGCAGGTTTTCTAAAACTGACCTCATTGGCCCATGATAAGTGTTGTTTTTAGAGACCAGTGATGTGCTTCCCTCTGGCCAAGGCAGGCTGGGTGTTCCAGGTCTCCTCAAGGAGGATCTGGGAGACTGAGTGAGATGGGTAATGCTGTATCCATCTGTACATTTATCCAAGAACCTCCACACAGATGCCCAGGACTGTGGGGCAGCCCAGCAATCAGAAGTGCTGGCCAAACCCACCTTCCCCAAGCATGGGATCGACTCAAGGCCTCTCTCCTTGGCAGTACATAGACCTGAGCTCAGTCTCCAGCATGTCACTTACAAACTGGGTGTGTTGAGCAAGTTCCCTAACCTCTCTGTGCTTCAGTCTTCTCATTTATGTTGGACATGACAATATGCCCACCTCACAGAATTAACAGTTAGTATTTTGTTTTGCATGGTGCCCAGCACACACACACACTATAGAAGTATTTTACTGCTTAAATAAACTAACAAATATAGTACTGAGGAAACAAATCAATGCCAAATAAGAAAAAAGAGTTACCAATTTTGAACAAGGAGAAGAGTGACTGAGCAGACTGTAGGGTGGATAGAGGATGAAAAAACTGGTATTAATGCTCCCAAAACAGATGACACTTGCTATTTGGCAGAATTAGAAAATCTGAAGAAGTATCTGGTTCATGGTTGGGGGGTGAATTATCTTTGTTTTTGAAATGAAAGATGCTTAATTCAACCATAAAGGAGTTAGGGGTTTTTTTTTTCAGAAATGACGTTATAACTTGGCCATAAGAAAAGACTCTATGTCTTGCTCGATTTCCGATATCATCTCACTTGATCCTCATGATAATTTTATGAGGTTATCAATATTACTTCATTATACAGATGAAGAAACTGAGTCACAAAATATATCTCTCCCAAAGCAAGTTGAGAAAGCATAGCCATATGCAATGATAAGAGTTCATCACCAAATACTTGCATGTTTATCACTTCATTAAGCATTCACATGCAGGATTTCATTTAATAAATCTGTGGCACATGTTCTTACTCCTGCCTCACAGATATCACTCAAATATAACTACAGAAGAGTTACCCTGTGCTTCAAACATGCACAGCTGGGCTACAACTCACTTTTCTATGATAAAAAATAAAAAGTGGAAAATAAAGAAACAAAATTCATTTAACACAGAAGCCCTGTTAGCTCAGGTACAGCGTTGCCAATACTTTAATGTTTTTCTCAGTGTAGCAGACTGAGGAAGAAGCCAGCATTGCACACAATGCTCCTCCTCTAACCTTTTCCCTCCTAGTTTTGTGAGACCAGGAGTTCTGTCTCAGAGATTCCGCCCTGTCTTTGTCTGCCCTCATCTCTAACCCATCAGTCCAAACCCTCCCTTACCCACACTTACACTAAGCTTTTTTTTTTTTTTTTTGAGATGAAGTCCAAATGTACCATGATATTTTTTACTCAGTAGGGATTTAATATGT
>NDGN011149544.1:0-12777 GCA_002564285.1 Tympanoctomys barrerae | reverse complement strand
AAGTTGAATGTTGAGTGATTTCTTTTTTCAGATTTTATTTAATTTTTGTTTTTGGAACCGGATATTGAACTCAGGCCCCTCCACTTGCCAGGCAAGTGCTTATTCCACTGAGCCATCTCCCCGGCCCCAGATTTTATTTAATTTTTACCTGACTTTTTATTCTATATATTTATTCATATCAACTGAACTCATGTACTTAGATTAGTTTACATTAATCACTATGTTCCATGTCAAATATTGCTTTCTATGAAACATATTTTGATATCTCCATCTAATTTCATTAGCACACTGTTCATGGTTTTATACAATGAGTAGTAATTTTATTTATATTGTATTTTTGAACTATATTGCATTGTTTCAACTAATGTTTCTTTCTAATAATTCTTACCATCTCAGCACTTCTGCTTCCAGAGGTACACACTTTCTCAAAATCCATTGAGGTGGCCAGCTGTGCATGTGTTTAATGTCTGTGTCTAAGTGTACTGGGAGGCCATAAATTGATAAGGCCTTCTACTGAGCTTTAAGATAAACTTAATCTACTTTGATATTATCAAAATCTGTTTCTTCAGTAAGCAGTGTCTCTAACAGGTGACAGTCCTACTGTCATACAATAGAAGTTCAGTTACAGTATTGCTTATGTATTCCATTGATTTTATGTGGAGTAAACAGGAATTTGCTAATGCCTAGACTGTGCTCAAGAACACTTTCATGGCTCATTTGTTCCTGCTTGCTCTTTGGTTTGCTTGAGAATGCACTGATGGGTCATGTTTGGAGATTAATTGTCAGGATTAAGGGAGGATTTACAGAGGCAAAATTTTCTCTGTGACTGAGGCACGGTTTCCTCTGGCACTCGTTTTGCCGACCATCAGAATTAAAATGTCTGTGAGAAACTGTACTGAGAGCACTCGTGGCTGTTCTGTTTGTTCCGCTAAACTTAGCTCTGATAATCATTGCTACTGACACATAATCATCAATATCAGCACTGACATATGGGATTAACAGACGAAACTCTATGGCAGACAGATAGATTAGAAAACCTTATTTTCTGGTACAATCATGTTTGAATACTGCAGGGATGAAATCTATGCATATTGTTCTTGTGTCATAGCATCTCCCCATCTGGTGGAGATGGAGGTATTTGTGGCTACATTACGAAGTCAGGGCATACAGCAGAGAGCTGCATGGTGCCTACTCCGCACCGACACTGTATTTTAGAGCTAAGCGTAGTGGTGCAGCTCCCTGCTGTATTCAATGGAAAGGCCACATTGTCTAGACTGTTAGGATATGTCAGTCCTGGCATTTAAATATGTTTCATTAATCACTAAATCATATAAATTTTAAAGCAACTCCCTTGAATATATATACTCGCATTGGAGTTTTTAAGTTGTTGTACCAAAAGTTACTATTTAGAAGGCAGTTTAACAAAATACTTATAGTTTTCATTTTTGAAATGCATAAATTCGTGTTTTGTTGGATGCATGCCTGGGTCTCAGCATGCCAGGCAAGTACTCCGTCATTGAGATACATACATAGCCATGAAAATATGTACATTCTTCACTAAAATCTCTAATAAGTGGTCCTTTTGTTTTTCTTTTTCTTTTTTTTCTTTTTTGTGGTACCAGGGATTGAATTCAGGATTTTGTGCTTGCCAGGCAAGGATTTATTCCACTGAGCTGTCTTCCCAGCCCCTAAAGTTTCTAATAAATACAATATTTATATTTGTGTTCTTTAGCATAAGATGGATAAATATTGTGAAATTCACATCCCTGATGGAGAATTCTTGCATCAGTCATATGAGATACATGAAAAACCATTGTGGAGGCATAAAACAAGTGCAATTTCATTTAGGTTACTGAGAACAGGGAATACATATTAGATTAAAGGATTTGTTTACCAAGCTATGGGTATTAATACCTGCGAATGCAGAAATGAAGAAGTTAGTGCAATAGATACGTTTTCTGATTAATCAGGCTATTTCATTCCAAATATGTGGTCATTTATTTATAAGAACTCTTCTTTTTAATGTTTTGTAATGGTAATAAAATGATTACCAAATTAAAAAAAATATGTATATGTTTTTACATTTCACCATTTGCTTGAGGGCTTGTAGAAAGATCATTTAAATTATCTGAAATTTAGCTTTTCAAAATTGGTAAAGTGATACAACCAATGGAATTCTACATAAAATGTATAAAAATGGAGGCTCCTTGTAAGCAACATGCAATAAACAGAAATTTTATTTTTGTACTAAGTGTATTCATAAAGACGAAAGCATAGTGAGGCATGAACCGACATGCAGACAAAATTTAAGCTCTTTAAATATCATAAAATATCTTCTGAATTTGGAGATTGTTATAGCTTGTGCCTAGATGTCTGTCCAAAGCTTTATGCTGTCATATGTGGGACTTTCCAGAGGTGGCTGGATTTAGACTGTATGATGCTAGGAATAAGTGTGTGATGCTTGGGTCCTGGGTCCTGATAACCACATGAGTCTGAGTCCATTGATTGGCTTGGTAGGATTAAGGGTTTGCTGCCTCAGGTGCAGCCACCCTAAGTGTAGGTGGCCCAAGTAAAACATAAGGACACAGAGAGTGCTGGTGCTGCTGCTTGTTACTTGCTTGTTGTTTAGTGCTTGCTGCTCGCCGCCTGCCCTCTCATGCCACAGACAGCTTGTCCTCTGAGATGTCCTTCTGCCACATGACCCTGCCTTGGAGTCAAGTGATTATGGGCTGAATTCCCTACAAACTATGAGACAAATCTATCTTTGTTCTTTTAAATCTGAATCTCGGGTATATTTGTCTCAGGAATAACTAAGAATATTAAATAGGAAGAAGAAATTCACTTAATTTGCAGGCTAGAGTTTCAATTGAAAATTTATAATACTTTTTTGTTTGCAACTTTTAGTATCCTGAGATATAAAAAATATATGAAATGAAAAGCACTTAAAGTCTAAAATATATTTGCACGATAACCACCACACCTAAGAAAGCATGTTTTTCCATTAATATTCCATACTTTGCTCCTCCCAATGAATAAACTTAATTTTTACTTTGGTTATAGTAATTTCCTTGCTTTCAAGATTTAGTAAGCATATTTAACATATTTAGCAAAACAATTACTACAGTTCTGCCTGTTTGGTAAATTTCAAATAAATAAAATCATATTATATGTAATTTTGTACACGTATATGTTCTTTCCTTCATTTGATCTTCTAATTAAGATATTCAGTCGTTCTGCTGGTTACTGGTAGCTATATTTATGTTATGGTATTGGTTTATTTTTTATGAGTACATGCTTGTCACATAAAGTAGTTGTCTACTTCTTAGAAATTTGGTACTTCATTATACTGTGTCTTGATCAATTTTACTTCCTCTTGCTTCTTCTCCTGTCTCCCTTTATCTTCAAATCCCCTTTCCATATCCAAAGGTCTAGTTCCCTGTTTCTCACTATTAATACATCTGATTATTATGGGTTTTTTTTTTTAAAGTCAAGGTCTTGTCAGACTGGTCTCAAAATTATAGTGATCCTCCTGCCTCAGCCATTCAAGTGATGGGATTCCAGGTGAGTCCAACCACACCCACCCTGATTTGATTAATTTTTCATATATAATTTTTATATCATAGGCAATTATTGAGTTTCTTCAAATTGTAACTCTGTTTTCTTTTGTTTTCCTCTAGACACAAAATCATTTTTGCTTTCTTCTTCCATAAAAAATAGATTTATGTATATGGCATGGGCAACCAATTTCTGCTTTTTTATATATAAATTATCCATATTAAATGACTTCATTGAAAAGCTCACACTTTCCCATACATTACATACTTTATTATAATTCTAGCATATTTTGAGATTATATTACATTTATCCCAGCGCACATAAAGTGGCTATACATTTCTACATCTTTTCTAGACTTCTAGACTCTCCTGTACTTTCAAGCCATTTTAAATACATTTCCCAAGAACACAACTACAAAAACCAATAAGACACGTTTCTCTCAATATTCTCCTAGTCTCTCTAAACCACAGAACACTGTTAGAAAACTTACCATGCAAGCTAAAATTGTAGTAATTATATGAACTATCTGTAAATATTTCAAAAGATCATATGGAATTTATTATATATCATGATTTTTTTGCATGTGTGACTGACCAAAGAAGAGTAAAAGCTAAGAAAAGAAAAAATACACACTTTTATTTTTGTTACCATATTTGAATTTTTTTTTTTCGGAACCAGGGATTGAACTCAGGCCCTTACGCTTGCCAGAGAAGCGCCTATTCCACTGAGCCATCTCCCAGCCCCCCATTTTTTTTTTTTTGCATATTTGAATCTTTATCTATTTGAAATGTTTCTTTTATGAAGATAAAATTGGCATGGTAAGTATGACTTAAGATACCTAGTCAGATGATTACCACTATGCTATGCCCCAGCCTATTAGCCTATGACTTTAGCATTCATATCAGTAAAGCATTGATTTGTCCAGAGAAGTATTACCTATAAAACCATGAGGATTATTCATAACTTGGAGAAAACCAATGTAGCTGCAACCACAATCTCCCAACTTAATTGTGTTCAGGGACCAAGTGTACACCTATCTTATGCTTCAGAGTGAATAAAATTTCTCCAAGCATAGCTCAGTTTCTGAAGGTGGGAACATCTATTTTCAATTTACCTTAAAAGGTCTATGTCTAGATTCAGTTATCAACCTGTAAGTAAAGGGAAAGTATAGCTAAAAATCCCAATGGGCCAAACAGGAAGTATTAGGTTCACATTTTAAATCTGCCAATTCAGCAACCTACCAATGAATTAATCATCTCTTACTATAACACAGTTTCGGAAGCACAACTTGAAGTTACCTTATATATGCACAAATTTAAATATTTAATTACAAGCCTTATTGGATGACTAAAAAATATTTCTTGGTGAGGCAAAAACAACATATATTTTTCCTGCTTATGAGCCTTGTGATCTTTCTTGCAATCTTTCTATTATTGTGTTAAAGGGGAAAAAATCGTTTTTGGAAAACCAGATTAAAAGGTAAAAACTGAAAGCAATTTTTAACAGGCTATATATATATATATATTTTTTTTTTTTTTTTCCTGGAACCAAGGATTGAACTCAGGCCCTTGCGCTTCTCAGGGAAGCACTTATTCCACCAAGCCATCACCCTGGCCCCTTAATATATTTTTATTCATCACTAATACTGTATGTCAATATAATATGCCAACTGAAGGAGTCTATGATAGTAAATACAAGCCTTAAAATAATTTGGTTGATCATTTTAGGAAACTACATGGTCTGTTAATGTATTAAATCAAATGCTTAAATATGGAAAAAAACATTAATTTTCATTTATGTCTTAAATGTTCACTAATTCAATATCTGTATTGTATGGCAATCATTTTTAAAACATAAAGTCCCTAATAATTATTTTTGAGTATGAATAAAATATAATATGCATAATACATAAAAGGTAATATATTCTCTGGATTTGAAATTCTCTTGCCTCAAATATAATATTCATTTCCAGAGGAAAATAAACTGCATCAACTCCATGATATAAATAGGTAAATAATATTCTCTGAAACTTAAAAAAAATCCTTTTGGACAAAAAAATTCCTCACATTACCAAGACTGAAGGAACTCTAACGAATAGATTGTATCATTCATTTTATAGCAATTATCAATGATCATAGAATCATTAAAAAAACTGATTCACAAGGAGTTGTAACCCACGTGAGCATTGGGAAAGATAATCTGATCTCATTAGTTGTAGATATCTGTAACACTGACACAACTTTATTTAAGCCCCCAAGGTAAAGTCAGGAAGGATGAGGAGCACAGTGTTGGTGACCTTCTAAATAGAACCCCATTATGATTAAGCGGGTTATATGAGCATGCAAGCAATTCTCAGGATGTTTTTTTGTTCTTTTACTAACTGTTAGAACTGTGATCCAAATAACTCTTCTTTTTTCCAGCACAGAAACTCTAGAAACCTGTCAAGCCATGTTTGCACCTCACAGCTGACTGGCCGATAAGCCAGACCACAACAGTCACACTGGCGACAACACCTCAGGCCCCCAGATGGAGATGTCACCGCATCATGGAGATATGCCCTGGCATCACTCTGTTGACAGACTGCGAAAAATCCTCTTGCAAAATGCTGAAATATGAGGCGTTCATATAACCATAAATTCAAGTAGTTTTACACAATCATATTGAAAAGCTGACTAAACCAACAAGCACTTAGAGAAGTGCCTGTTTTGACTATTTTAGCTGAATATAAAAGTGCAATATTGTTCATCTCATTAAAAAATTAAACTACTTCTATATGTGACACTAATCTGGTTGATGGACTAAAAAATTATTATAAAAATGAATTATGATGCTTTGTATAACTTGGTCAGTATATTTTTTCTCTTCTGTAATTGTGGATTGCTGATAAGATTTATTAATTTCTCAGTGCTGCATAAAAGATGGCTACAGATATGAAGCACAGTGCCCTCTGGTGCACATATAACATAAAATTTTTAAAAAATTATGTATGACTGTCTACACAGAAAGCAAACACCAAAAAATGGAATACAACATTTGCTCCTAGAGAAATGCTGAGCCAGTCTCTGAATTGTAAAGTTTTACCACTAAGAATCACCCAACGTGATACTTTTACATAAAATAGTTTATAAGGCACAGATCGATACAATCTAATTCCTTCAGGTTGCCTCTTGTAAAATCCTCTATTTAATGGGTTCACATGGCTTTCATGGAGCAGGTAAGCTTTGTGGATTCAATATGTGACTCCTTTTGTATAACTTCTTTAGATTTCAAAACCAGAGGAGGAACAAAAGTTAAAAGTTGTAGATCATAATCCCCATCTTTTTTTTTCCTTTCTCTTGTGATCACATCCTACTTGTCAGCTATTTCTTTTCATTCATTCCATTACTGACTCTATAGTTTCTTTCTTTTTTTTCTAGTTTCTAAATGTACAATTACTTTTAAGTTAAAAGAAAAAAGATGAGATGACTTGACTTTTCAATGCTAGTGGAAGATGTCATTTCCATTTAGCCTGAAATGGATAACATAGTACATTATAAGGAAAGCAATTAAAGAAGAATCATTCAAAAATTTTAAGCATTTTAAATGAAAAGCACAGCCTCAAAGAATTAGCGCTTGCTTTAAGACAATGTAGCATTCTAGACCAACACACAAATGGTCACCATTGCCTATGTTTCCCTCACAGTATGTCACATCTGTAAGAAATGTTTTTAAACAGAAAATAAAAATTACTACGGTCCATTGTCAGTAATAACCCTCCTGAAACTTTCCTTTTAGAGAAATCCATTAGGACCTGCAAGGATGAGATATCTGTAATTGCTTTCCCTTTCTTTCTTACCTGTATATCTTGTATCTTGTACTGAATCCCTGTCGGCTTCTGTCCACAAAATCTGTGTATTCCTGTGAGCGATGGAAGGGTCCTTTATCAGAGAGGAGCCAGTCGAAGGGGCTTGTGGCATGCTGATCGGAAACAGCAGCAACTGCTAAGACCCAGCAATGAAGACTCAGGGCCATCCACTCCCATAGAGCCATCGGAGAGAAGGGTTCAGCACCAGCTCTGTTCCGCCATACCATGCTTCCACTGGGGATGTACAGCCTTCATTCTCCTCGCGTTCCCTCTGCGCCTAGGCAAAGCACACAGGCACCCCGTCAGCCCTGGGAGGCTCTTCACCACCAGTGAGGGCGCTGATCAGGCTAAACTCTGATATAGCTAGTTTAAATTAGAAGGCAGCAAAAGCGAGTAAGAAGCAAAACAAAATGATTTACATTTTAAGAGCTATATACATTTTTTACGTTTTGAGTGCTTTTAGAACATATAATGGAAAATACGTCACCGAGTCATAACAGCCTTCCCACATAATGTCATCCAGAAGAGACTTGTGCTAATTGAGCGACAATCAGAAATTTCAACAACTATCTGTGTGTCTGCTTCAATATTTCATAAAAACTGGACAGCTTTGGAAGACATGTTAAGCATTTAACCAATTTTGTTATGTTTTAATAATATCTATATTTGCTTATTTTCATAAATATCTTATATAAATGCATTAGAAATGAGTTGAAGTTATTCATGTAGTTGTTTACATAATCTAACCATGATATAAATATATTAGTTGAAGAATACTTTAATATGCAAATAGCGTTTTTACCTCTGTGTGTATCTGTCGGCCTAGAAAGGGAAAGATAAGTAGACAGATGATGTATAGATGTGGGGTGGAGTGTAGATGAAGCAGGGAAACAAACACTCACTATTTAGACAGATTCGTAATTAAAATATTTGTAAGGCTTGAACAGACAGAGATATACTGTGCCTCATCTATGAAATAATCATATCTGTAAATATATATATATATGTATACATTCAAAAATGCAAATCATTCATGAACTATGAAATAACATGCATTATATTGTAATCATCTAAAAACAAATTAAGGAGAGGTAATCCCAATGTGGTATGATATAAGTACCAATACAAAATAGCAGTTATAATTTCTATAAGCTTTGCAAAAGGTTCTAGACATATTGTATTGCAATTTTACTTTCAGTCCTCATCAGTCATTTAAATTAATAATGTTCAAAAATATAAACTATGGAATACATATGACCTCGTTAATGGGCTATTTTAATTGTAAGAGTTTAGTTAGCAAAATATTTAATTGAATATAATAAGAACTCACAATATAAAGTATTTTGTATAGTACTATCATATTTCTCTAATGTTCAGATAAAGACACTGAGATATTTTATCTGATTTTCCAACTTATAGCCCTAAAATTTTTAACTTAATTCTGAACTATTTTCATGTAAGAAATACACTGCAATAATTCTGCAACAAAAAGTTTCACAAAAGACTGATATGAGTGCCTTAGGTCATTAGGTTCACATCTACCCACTGCAAAATTATAAGGATGATATTCATGCAAGAGAAGCGTTGTCCTAGTGATGCAAGTTATTAAACTCTGAAAATGAATGTATGCACTCTCAAAAGTTTTATACATTATGATGTTTTTAAAATGGTTAGTCATAAGCAAACCTAACATGATATGATGAAAAGATTTTGGAATAAGGGGAGATTCTGACCACTTTTAGCCATTTAAGTGTAAAATTGTCAAAGAGGTCAGCTGTGACACTAAATGCAGAAACACATTTTTAAAATGCAATTTTTGTGTGAAAATTATATTGATATACAAATTATTGTGGTTTATTTACATTCAGAAATGATATATATCTATGTATAATAGTATAATGTTCTTATGATCAATAAATATTACTCATCCTTTTTGAGTACCTGTATATATTACTCAGCCATTCAAATATATTGAAATTAGCAAAATTTATTCACTGCTATAAAAAGTTATGTTTTGTTAATTGCAATAAGAATCATCTTTATTTGACAGGCAGAATAAAATACTCAAACATATTACTTGAGTTAATATTAAATATCTGATTTTAAAATAGTCTTTAATCCAATTGAAATCAGTTGCACATCTAAAAAAAGCTTTCTCATTAGCAGATATAGTTCTGAATAATAATATTCTTGACAATATTTCAAAAAAAATGATTCTACCTAAGTTTTTCTTTGAAAACAAAACCAGATTTTCTTCAGATTCATCAACAACCTATATAGCAAATTCATAAGACAAATAAACAGTCCACATTGTAGTTTATAGACAGGCTTATGTAAATACTAATTTTTATCACTGTCTAATTATTTTAATTGATTTCTTTATTTGGATTGAGTTAATAACTCCATCAGTCCTTGTTTTATAATTATTTTTTCTAAAGTAGCTATCAATGGCAAATACTGTCTTCAGCAGAGGGTTAGAATATTTGGAGGTCACCACTGATGTAACATGGTAAACATAGGTGTACTGTTAAGAATGAAAATCATAGGGTCTACTCAATAAATACAGAAATTATGAGACCAGTCAATCAATTCAACAGTTTTGCTCCCTAGAGAATGGCAAAAAATGAAGAATGATTTTGAATGTAGTATTATTGAAAAATTGCTTAAATGAACAGCTAAGGAAACAACATTGTCAATTTGTAATGTTTTCTAGAATACATAAGAATTTTAAATGAAAGAAAAAGAAAAAGGGATTAAACAATAATAATACAAACAAGAAAATTTCAAAAGCTGAAAATATAGATTTATGTTTACAATGTTTGTTTTAGTTGAAAAGGGGTTTTGCTGGTATTTTTTTTCTCATAAGGAAGCAGTTTTACAATATTTCTATAAAGAGATATTCAATAGATAGTTTATTCTTACAATAAATTCCTTCTCATGAAATAAAATTCATGTTTAAGATTGCCTCTTGATACAAGTTTATTTGAGAAAAACTACTGCTGTTAAAAATCTGTGAAGGAAGAAAACACATCAAAAGGATGTTATATATGTATATTAATACATAAAATAATGTGTACATAATGTATATTCTAGATTATAGTAATTATTTTTCCCTGCAAGATATCTACAATCCCATTCTAAGGTAGAATGTATTAGTTTTTCCTAAAATGCTGATATCTATGTCCTTGAACTTCATACATTTTGAAATTTATAAAATGTTTCGTGAAATATTGCAGGTGATGTCCAGTAAAACTGAAACTGCAAAAATTTAAACAAAAGTTAACAATCAGAGATGTAGACTTAGTATCATTTTGATTGTTAGCTCAAGGTATGTACTGCAACATTTTCTTATATACTACCTCTTTGGATGTTCAAAGATGTTACTATTTTTTCAGTCTTAAATCTGAAAATTGTATAATATTTTTATACCTGAAGTCAGACTGAATTTTCATGCCAAAATTATTTTATAACTGAAAAAAAAATCCACTCAACAACTTGAATATTTAAAGAAATCTCTTAAAGTAATTGTATCAAATATATTTTTACTTAAATGTAAAGCTCAATAACAATATTAAAGACAAATATGGTAAACATATATCTTTCTGCTGCTTTACTAGCTGTTTATAACTTACCACTTATTTTTTCTCCCCTCCTGCTCCCTTTCTCACTTTTAAGTATTAAGGATCTGAAGAAAATTAATTTAATTACAACAGGATCACAAACACATTCTTCAAGATTAACTGCTCTTTAAAATAGTTCCTTTACACTAATTTTCACTAATATTGAAATCAGTAAATTTAAAATGATGAAGCTTTAAAACAAATTCTCTAATACTCAAAATGGCTATATCTACCTAGTCAATTTTTTGTAGATAATAGATTATGATTATTCTATTAAATCAGAAGCATTAAAATAATTTTATTACTATAAAATAAAACATAGATACATAATCCCAAATATGCTAAACTGTATGGTACCCATTATATACATTACAAGTATATCCGGAGTAATTAGCTTATCATATATTAAAGTAAATATTGGCTCTTAAATAAATGTCTATTTAATAGAAGTAGTGTTAAATGAGCTTAAATTTTTAGTTGCACATTTTCTATTTTTTCCAAAAGTTATTTATTGTTTCAATTGCAATTTAGTAGAATTCATGATGTAGAAATTCATAATAAGATAGTAAATTTTATCAGTCACCTGCAATGCAGAAATTACTGTGAGAAATTCTGAGATGGAGGTGGAGCACAGGAATAAAGTTCTTCTGTCTGAAACATCTTAAGAGGCCAGTGGGGAAGGCCGTATTTAAGGCAGCACACACTGCCTGTGTTCAGTCTCATTAGAAACCTATTCCTCGGTCAACTAAGGAATATTCAGCCTTGTACCTCCTTCTTCTTGCTAGCTTCTCCTACTTCCTCACTTACTACACATATCAGATCAATCGCCCACACAATTTTTATTGCATCAGTGAGATTCACCACTTTCTCCTTCCCTCCACTCTATTGACTGGTTCCTACCCTGCCACCTACACTATCCTGGGAGTTGCTGCACTAGATTGCTACGTCGGCTTCATAATGGGTTTTCATAACTCCATGTGGATAGCTCTAAATTGTTCATCTTAACTGCTATTAAGATAGTGAAAACTTTCTTAATACGTAGTTAAATCAAAAGAGATGGCTCTTTTATCCTGACTTATCGTATGCTTTGTCTTTGGGATGACATCCAAATTCCTTGAAATAATTTATAAAGGTATCTTTTCTTGATGAATTCTTCACCCATATCTTCTCTATGTGTGTCTATCTTTACACTACCAACCAATGTGAAAATGCTTCAGATATAATTGTATTTCACAATCCAATTGTGTTTCTTTCTCCCTTCAGGATCTTTGCTTATGCGTGCTCTTCTACCTAAATTAGCATCTCTACTTGGTCCTGCCTAAACTTGGCTTTCTTTGCTTGAATCTTCACACTACGGGACTCCTTCCACAAAGCTTTTGAAGCATATTCAAGGTTGGTTGGTGGTATTTTATGTTCCCACCACTTCCCTTACTATAAGCACATTTACATGCCAATTTCTTCATAAGTTTGGCTTGTTTACCTGCCTCCCTCCTTCCCTCTAGTTGGAGTAATTTCAGCATAAAAAGAATTTGTTTTTTCTTTATGAGAATCAAAAACTTACCAATGTACTTGATAGAAAGTTGCTTAATAAGGAATTGTTGAATGATTGAGAAATAGTGATTAAATAAGTAGTAAATTAAAGTATAGGATGTAGTCAGATTAAGACACTTTTTGCATAAAAGAATAAGCCTTAATGAGTTTGCATCTGATCTACATCTCAAGATGACATATATATATATATATATATATATATATATA
>NDGN011149526.1:0-17433 GCA_002564285.1 Tympanoctomys barrerae | reverse complement strand
ACATCGGGAAACCCACACACGGAGGGATGGCCCATCGAACTGCTCCATATCTGCATCTTGGGGTGAGTGTGGTCCCTCTTGCCCAGACCCTAACAAAATACTGAGCTCCGAAAAAGTAATTCTTAACCCCTCTACTGCTGGGGTTCCAGAAATAGCTACAAAAATGTGGTGGTGGGTGTAATGGAATGAAGGAAGATGCTTAACTCAATTTTCAGTAGCATCATAATGATGAAGAAAAATGTTCAGAAGTGGATTAATGACTAGATGGGTGAAAATATGGATAAATAATGAGATAGGTGAAAGTGTAAAACACCCTTAAAATTAGGGAGAAGAAAATGTAAGAAACGGTTTTTAAAACAGGAGGAAAAGTAAAAAGACAAATCAGAGCAAGTGAAAACATAAAAAAGGTAAACAAGAATATATATATGTAATATATAATTTAATAATAATATATAACTTAATATTATATATAAATTATATATATATACACATATATAAAATTTCTTCAAGAAGCTGCTTATCCCCCATGTGCTTTTGTATATTCTTGAAAAGTGAACGTAGGTAGATGGAAAAATCTGTCTAAGCCCATACAGCCAGTATCTTTGTCTTTTTTTTTTTTTTTTTAACTGTTTTGAAACCATCTGCCTAAGTGTTAGGATTTTATTCCAGGGAATCCTGACCTGGATGATCAGGTATTACCTATTGACTAAAGGTATCTATATACATTTCATGGTTTCACCTTGGAAATAGAGGTGAGGAGTAACATTTTACAAATTTTAAAGAAATGATGAGTAGGATATTTGTTTTAAGGGACAGTCTCCAAAACTGATTTGACTATGAGCTTTCCCAGACACTCCAGAAAACTGGCTTTTATCACTTGTCTTACGTCAAATCCGTTACCATAGTTCAGGACACAGGTCTCCCATGGAAACTAAGATACTTCAGACAAAGCTAGAAAGCCAAATGCACTTAGAATGGGCTTTGTGTACCCTCATCCAGAAAAGATGGAAACCATTAGGTACTTCCTGCAACTGCATAGGCCCACAAAGAGGCCTGCAATTGGCATGGGGTCCAACCCATTCATCAGCAGCACACGGGGGCAATCATTAGGTTAAATAGCACTTACTTCTCTTTAAGATACAATGTGAACAATCCTCCTGCTCAGCCCTAGGAACACACGAGTGTGTAGAGGAACAAAGGAAGAGCCCACAGCCAAATACCACCGGGAAGAAAATGAGGCCACACTGCTGCCATCCCCTCAGTGTGGGTACATAGGGGCGGCCCTCTAATAACACCCCAAAGAGCCAGCCTGGAGCCGATGGGCCACCCAAGTGTATCCAACAAGAGCTACTGCATATTCAGAAAGCTGTGACCATACTAAGCCTCTCATTTGCAGCCCATGGTGTACTTTTATAAATCCGGAAACAAACATGAAATAATATAATTTCAGTAGGGAAACTGATTTCTGTTCCCATGTCCTAATTGAAAGAAAATAAGAAAGAACTATTGATTCTAAAGGTTTAGAAAATTAACAGGTACACAAGAACATCGAATAGGGCTTAGATCAGGATCGAGGGAAAGATGGTAGGTTTCAAATGGGTTTCTTACCTTTTTGTCACTCAGGCCAGAAACCTGGTCCACATACTCTTCTTGGATCATGAAGGCAGCTAAGTTGGCAGTGTAGCTGGCCAGGAAAATGACAGCAAAGAAGGCCCACACCGACACCATGATCTTGGACGTGGTCCCCTTTGGGTTCTGCACAGGTACGGAGTTGTTAAACACCAGACCCCAGAGTAACCAAATAGCTTTGCCGATGGTGAAAGATGGGCCGCCTGGCTCTGGCATAACAAAAAGATGAGGACGGAAAGTTAAGCCAGAGTTACTGGTTCTAGTTCAACCTAGAAGTACTCAGAGTGGAAAGTCTCTGCTCAGAGGAGGAAAGACCGAGCCTTTCAATAGACAGTTTTATAATGTGAGAGTCTGTGTCTCTCCTCTCCTGGGAGACTGAGGAAGGCAGAAGAGAGTTTAGTAGGAGAAAACCAGAGTCCTGGGATATGTGTGAAATCCTCTCCAAATAACAATTTCGCTATTGTCATATATAAGAGCATCAAGAGTACAGGAAAGTTGAATAACAATGGCTGACTACATTGCTCTGATCACAATTAGGCCACTGTTGTCATTTTCCCAAACATTATATTAGTATCTACCAATGAAGCATTTCAATGTGCAACACATCAGCAAGAATTGTGTTAATCTCCTCTGTCATTGTTAGAAACCTCCTGTCAGACTATTTACACTGAAGCTAGATGGCTCTAATGCACTTTTGCTAGTTTCCTCTAGCTTCTTGCATTTAGCACTCAATATTTCAAAGGCAGCCTGAATACCTACCTACCCTTCTTCAAGGCCAACCCTGTAGTGGTAGCTTCTATACTAAAGATGATCAGGAAGCCCATTGTGGAAACCAGGGACGCGTAGCCCAGGCACATGGACCTGAGGGCAGGCAGCCGCAATCCTTCACTTTGACTTTTCTGCATCTGATCTTCATAGTGTTAAGGCTTCTGCATATCAATGCATCATGACCTTATTGCTATCTCTTGTCAGTGGAGGTAAAATCTTGCCTGTTGCCTGGATCTCCAGAAGCCCCTCTACTGCTGAAATGAACATCTGCTTGCACAATTTTACAATGTATTAACACAGGTCTTGGGATGTTTGCTGTGATCCTGACGGCATCTGCTCAGCCAACGAAATCATCAGGGACTACACATGTCGAACTCGATATCTAACTGCACACACACATCTGTGCATGTGGATCTTATTTCATGCAACAGATGTGTAACTAAAAATTTGTTTATAAATCAAACTTTTGTAAAATGCAAAATGTTCTAGAGGGAATTGATGTTTAAAGTGGCATTGTGTGGAATTCCTTGGCGAAGATAAGCATTTTATGGTAATGGAGCTATAAGTGCTTGCTCTGGATTTTGTATATCTGGGTTTTTCTCCTCCTGGAATTTTTTTTTCAAAACTAAGAAGATGCTGCACACTTAAGTTCTTCACAATGTTGACGTGTGTATATATTCACATGATTCTCAGTAGTTTTACTTTTCTCTGGAGCCCTTCAATCTGAGATAGAGATCTCGGTAATCCTTTAGCATATATGTAAAGCCACTATACCATATTTCAGGGACATTAACAATTCCACCGCAGAACATACAATCCAAATAAACAGCTTGGAAGTTGATCAGTGAAGGAGAGACCCCAGCCTGGAATGTGAGCTCAGTGGAAGCATGAGGAGAACTTTTACAAAATATTTCTTATATCTACCTCTCAAAGTTCTTACTAAATTGCTATGTGGTTGGGCTGGTTATTCTGATGTGAAATCAAGTTAGAGAGACACTATTTTGAAATATACAGTGGTCCAGGCTACACCTTAGACTTAGTGTGGATGAGAAAACAAGGTTCTGGCACATTTGTTTTTAAGGTAATTCTTATTAAGAGCCAAGGTTCAGAATTTGTCCTCTTGGAGTTATAATTCCAAGATAACTCCCAAGATGGGAGGAGAAGACTTGGAGGAAGGAGAAATTCCTCAATTCTATGGTGTACAGGAAGTCTTAGAGGAGCTACACAGGGATCTCATGCTCCCCTTCAGAAATCTAATGAACTTTTAAAAAAAAGTGTCATAAGTGTTTCAAATACAAAGACAACCCTTACATTTCTGGGCCAGCTACCCAGAGAACTGAATTCTGTGAGAGCTGTGGGTGAGAACTGGTCTCCCCATCCATTTTACTTTAAGCATCTGACACTGTTCCTATCTGGCAAGGGGGCTGAGCCAGGAATATATGCTTTGGAGACCTTGTGCCCCAGTAGTTATCTTTTGGCTGAAAGGAGCTCTCCTAGCCACAGCCACTTGCATATTGCCTGGAGCAACCCATCTTTCCAAATTCTTAGTGTCTATAAGATCTGCCTTGCTAAGTCACATCTTTTACAACAGACAACCACCCTTAGCCACAGGCTATCCAAATAGTTCCTGTGACAAAGTTAAACTACCCATCTTTACTGTCCATCTTTCCTCTCATTTGCCTGGGAGTGGCACTTGACTTAGGGCTGGCATGTACCAAGAGGGAACAGGGAGCTCCAAACTGGTAGGTACACAAGGAACTATTTTTTTCCAGGAATGGACAAATTATAAAGGATGCATATAACAAATGAAGGGCACAAAGATTTGGAGTCACAAATTAGAATAAATGCAGAGACGCAGTGGTTCCAGCTGTCCTTACCTCGGCCATCAGCGAGGCACCTGTTATAACCCACAGGGCTGAAGTATTCAAAGACAAATACAGCCACGGCTGAGACGATGAGCAGCATCACGAACATCATGACCCATACGTCAGCGCTGAATGGCTCTGGGGAGGAAAAGAAAGCCCAGCCAGGGTCAGAGCAGAGAATAAACAGATGCCCGTTACCTCATACATTCATTTGTGCATGCAAACACAAATCTGGGGGAACACAAAGAATAAGGCTGTTGCAGGCCTTGAGGGAGCTAAGGACTAGGTTAAAGAGACACAAGACGTGCCTGAGCAAATCCATCTCTCAGATGGGCATATTGAGGGAGTCTGTCTTTCAAACACATGAGGAAGATAACCTCAAGCCTGTGAACCTTCTGAGGTTTGTATGGATAGTTTTTGGAACTTTTGAAGTGATATCTGTCTTTCAGTAAAAGGTACAATTGACAGAAGTACTAGACAAGCACTAGAAGCACTAGAATTACTCTAGGTGGATTTGGTTTATGTTCTCTTTTCTATGAACTCCCCCACCCCGCCGCCATAAACCTTCACTACTACTATTGAATCTTGCAATCAAATTAATCCTTAATGGACCAGAGTTGAATTGGTTTCATGATAATTATGAATAATCACTCCCACCCACTTCTCTTGAATTTTCCAGCCTAGATTTTCCGTTGCAACCCTCTTTGATTTGGCATATTTCATTACACATTGTTGGGATATAAGAATACGAGTTCAAGTTAAAAATCTATTTACAATATAAATCAATATCTGCCAAGGCACAAATTTAACAAGGTACAAGGGAACATACATAAGTAGAGATTCACAAAATAATTATAATTGTTATTTCCTCCATTACGAGCTAATAGGGTTGATGGAACAAGACCAGGTAAGATAGCAGGAATGTGCTACACATCATTCCTTTAATATCTTTAATCATTTTTTGCTGATTGCCTTCAAGTTGAATGCTCTCTGGCTTAGAGGTGCCCAGAAGCCAAATATATTCTAGAAGCCATCTCTCTAAAGGCCCACACACAAAGGAATGAGCACAACTCTGTCCCATTATATGGTACTCCCTCAATTGTGTCTCAAAATAGTCTTGGCCTTTTAAGCTGTCACAGTGTAAAAAAAAAAAAAATCCTCATAACTAAGTGAATTAACATGCTGTTTTCCCTATCTTCCAAATCATTAATAAAGATGAAGTTGAGAATGGGGAACAATTGGCTGAAAATTAGAAAATATATTTCTTGCTCTGAAACCTACTTTACTATGGAATTTCCAAAGAATTATAAAAGCCTGGTCACTTAATCAATTTTAAAAGAATCTCAATACAGCTCCAGAGCTTAACACACCAACAGCGAAACACAAAGCCTTTCAATGGCAGCCAGAGTCAAGCATAGACAGTATAATTCAAAGCCTCTCTAGGTAGTGTAGGGAAACCACCCCTGTCTTTGATTCTAATTGATTGAAGTCCTACCTCAATTTCACTTTTTTCTAAGAGTGGGGAAGAACCGAGTAAAAGCATCACTTTTGGGTCAATCTCTTCCCTCATTAAGTTCAGAGTAACACAAAAACTATAATAAATATCTGTACTGGTCTTTTTAATTTACAAAGCTTTATTTCAGCACACACTGCTAACTAGTTTTAATGGACCCTTCATTATGGATTACCATGCCTACTTAAGAGAAGTAAACTAAGATTGAGATTAAAGTTCTTGTTAGTCATACTGAAACAGTGGCAGAGGGAGGTTAGGAACTAAGCCTGCTCTGTGCATTGTATCATGAGCATTGATGATTCTGCCCACCACATCCAGATTCCTTCATGAGGAATGGAATACTGAGATGGCCAAATGTGGTCTGGAGTACAGGCTCTGAAGGCTACCATTAGTAGACTTTACTTATATCCATCTTTCCTAAATCATAAAGTGGATGTAGTAATAGTATCAGTGAGTTAACAATATTGAAGGCGTGCACTATAATGGCTGGCATATCACATATGAGGTGCTCGATAGACACTGTTTTTTCTTGTCTTTCTAACTAATGACTCCAAAATACTCTGCCTAGCATTTCTGTCATTTCAGAGCTCACTGATTCTTCCAGTTTAGAAGTTATAGTTAGTGTTAAACTAACAAGAGTTAGAATTACAATGTGTTTTGTATCTTTCAATATTCCTAATCATCCTTGCAAAGGAAAGTTCAAATAAATTGCACCCAGAAGCTATGAGGATTAATGCATACAATGTGGGCTATCTAACAACATTTCTCATAAAGTTGGCAGGGCCAGAATTTGTTTCATCATGAATAAAAAGATTAGCTAAGAAATTTGAGTACAATTATAATTTGTAGAAAAATTCTATGGAACCTATAATTCCACTTAGTGGTACATTAATTGAATTAATTTCTTATGAGGAGAGTTTAAAGAAATATTAGTCACTGTTTATTCCAATATCTCCATATATTTGAAGATGCTGATGTCTCTTAGAGTGATTATGACTTGTCCAAGGGCTTAGAGCTTGTTTATGACCAAACCAGGCTTCCTGTCTCCTGGCCAAATGTTCTATTTTCAAGGTGACATTTTATTTTCCACCCCTTGCTCCACGGCCCCTACAAAAAATATGGGATATGAGCTCACAGAAGTGCTCATCTAATTGAAATCTTGGCCTTCTCAAACCCAGTCTTATATCATATCTAAGGCTTGACACATAAGTGGTGCTGGAGAATGGAGAAGTGGAGACTGGCACAGGGAAGCAGGGGGCAGGGTGAGAGGAAGCCTCAGGTCAGCTCTGGCTGGAAACACCTCAAACATTCATGTGAAAACAAGAAATCTATTTTGGTAGTCCTAGTATCCATTTTTGAAGACAATTAAAAATAAATAGATATGTCAATGATATCTAGAACTACTCATTATTAGAGAAAGAAGCAGCTGCAGGATCAGCTAAATGGCCTCTTCTTTGAATAAGGAAACTGGGCCCTAAGATAAAGCAAATTTGCTTCAGGTCAAATAATGCCTAAGTGACAAGAAAGGGACTATAGGACACATCTGCTGACCAGTCCAGCAGGGTTTTCTTACAAGGCATTACGTTTTCTTGTTTGCCTGAATGTTCTTGAGCTTTCCTGTTTGAGAATAATTAATTCTAAAGCCCCCAGCATCTGGCAAGCCTCCTGGTGGCAGCAAGAGCCTGGCCATGTGCTTCTTCCATAGCACCATATCCATCTTCATGTCCCCACAAGCATTCCTTTCCACTAGCACATGCTTCACTTACCTAAGAAGGCAGAAGGTGAGACAGTCCCATTGCTGCGTGACACCATGACACTGATGCCAGTTTCTATGAAGGGTACAGAGAAGTCTACCACCTCCGACCGCTCCTCATTGATAGTGAGTGATCCCACCGCCATATAGGCCCTCTTCATGACCACCTGGAGAGGAAGATGCAATGCTCCAATTAGAACCCAGGAAGGCCGGGCCCACTACGAGGAAAATACACATGTTCTAGCAGTAACTTTTGCTGTAGAGTAGGAATAGTACATTCTCTTTACTATTTCATATTCTTGAAAATACATGAAATGAGCATTTTAAGATGTTTTTAAGTGAAACAAAATTAAAAAACAGAAATGATCCTTACTTCCTGACACTCACCTCTCCGATCATACCATTCCAGGTTCCATTGATCTTCTTCCCATGCTTGCCATTGGTCACCAGGTAAAGGTCATAGGTGAACTTCACAGATTTAGAGATTTTCTTAAGGATGTCTATACAGAACCCCTTGCAGCATTTTTTAATGTAGCCTGGCTCCTCATCTGTTTTATTCCTAGGCATATAAAGGAAAGGGGGAAAAGTAAAGCTTTGTACAAGAAAAAATAATAATTCTCTTGATCATTAAAGTTCCAACCCCAAAGGAGTCTCTACCTTCACACCAAACCAAGGAAATCAGACCTCACATCACTACTCTAAGCCACATTTGCAGGCAATTTTTAATGTCCCATTGAAGTATGATGCACATGTGGAAAGGTTGCATATTCTAAAGGTTCAGGTCACTGAATTTTCACACCTTAACAGTTTAACTGGTACCTCAACCCTGCTATAGAAAAACTTCAAGCACCCAATAGGCCTCTCATTCTTCCTTCTGGGTACTTCCTTCTCTTACTAAAGAGAATGAATACCCTGACTCCTGACAGCATAGATAAGTCTGATCTGTTTCCAAGCATGGTTCTAAATCTCAAAGTTTTGGGGGCATACTGTTCCAAGGAAACATATTTCAGCATGAATAGGGAACTTCAACCTCTGTGAACCTGAGGTCCCAGTCACTGTGGCCTGGCAAGGCCAAAGGAGTGTTAGTCAGGTGGTTAGCAAGCATTTTTCATAGCTTGTGATTTGGACAGAACCAGACACCACCACACCTTAAGGTGGTAAGTAGTCCCACAGCTCAAATGCAGGTGAGAAGGGCCTGGTGCTCAACTCATTCCCTGCTCCAGGCCCCAGGCTAGCCAGGTGCTGACAGTTGTGCCCAGTGTGACTCTCCCATGCAGCCAAGACCTAAGGAGAAGGTGCTACACATACTCGGAGATGATGCGCTTCTGGCAGGGGACTGTGTTCCTCATGCAGGTTCCGCTCAGAGGGTCCACACTTTCCACAATGACAAATGGTGCCTCCTCCAGGGTCACAATGCTCAGGTGGTCATCCTCCTGTTCCTCTGTCTCAGGGCACATTCGGGGCCACACATAGTATTTCATCTGCAGGGATTTGTCTTTCCACTTCCCCACCTGCGCAGAAATTTACAGAAGATTCAGAAAACACCAACCATGACATGAGAACCTTCCTTAGCATCATCTGAATCTTTCCAAGAAGTGCTTAAATGAAGGCAAACAGATGCAAGCTTTGTACATAATGGAAAGAAAGCTTTTTAAACCATATGCTCAGCGGAAGACTGCTGCTTCCAAATAAGAAGGTAATACACTCCATCACTCACCCACTTACCATGCAAAAATGTGGACCTACTATGTGGTGGGTACCCTGCTAAACTCTGTAGCTCAAAGAAGAACTATCCTGCCCCTCAGTAGACTCCATCAGGTTGGGTGAAGAAGTCAGAGATATAAACAGCTATTTACAACACTACATGGTAGGTGCTAAAATTGAACCAAGTACCGAGAGGATGCCTGTTTACTATGTTTTGTGTGGCTGTTAGTTTTTTTTTTTCTTCTTTTTCTTTCTTTCTTTTTTTTTTTTTACTTAACCATAACAAAGAACATGACAGAGAGAACAGAAAATAGTATTAGAAAGGTCAACAGAGTGACTGCAGCAAATGAGCTGACTAGACATGTTTTGTCTTATACCAGAGGTCCAGGGAAGAACTGAATGGAGAGCCAGATAGGTATGAGTTGGAACATAAAGGTGAGTTGGAATGAAATAATACAGACGCGGCTTATTGGTGGAAGCGAGGGCTGGGCTGGTAAGGACTACCGAGTCAATAAAGATATACACCTGCAGGACTCAGATGGGTCTCTCTGTGAGCCAACACATGTGGCCGCAGGCTGCACAGCACATGGCCAAGGGGCTGCATTCACATGAACAACGTGAATGCTGAGTGTTTCCATAGCATGCGCTTGGCGGCCCTGCTGCCAATCACTAGGTAAGTATATGGCTTTGATTGTCTTCAAAAGAACCATCCAGTTTTATTTTTATGATAGAATCTATAAGACCTTGAATGATCACATTCTCTGCTCTTGAGCTTAATGAAGACAGCAAAAACTCATTTTAGTTTTCTATAAGTGAGCATCTCTGAATATCATAAAACATTATTTTCCATATACTAAGGTGAAACAGGACAGGTGAGGACTACAAAATGACTTAGTTTACTACAGAAACCAATAGAAAACAATATGCTGGCACTATGTCACAAAACTTTGAGTGAATAGGCATTTCCCATTGGTGCAAAACAAACTCTTTTGTTGTTGCTGCTTCTCCTTTTGTCTGCACTTAGGTTTCCAAGTGCTCCCTCCACCTTATCCCAGTGCTCACGGCTTCCATCTAAATTAAACTTGTACATTCACAGCCTTTGTTCCATTGCATTGCTATCATGTGGGCAGGGATTTAGTGTCCTGGGCTATTTTGCCTGCCGCTTGCATAGTCTTTCCCTGGCGATAACTCCGTCTCTGTTTGGAGCGTGATATTTGTAAAATAAATAATGTTTTGCTTCTTTACTCAAAATCATGCATCAAATCAAATGTTTGCTGTCCTTTAGATACACAGATATTCCTCAGCCTGCTCCGGAAATTCATTGTAAATTGAACATAGCATAAGTTGAAACACATTTAATAAACTGTGACCTACAGAATACCATTGCTTATCAACATAGCGCACTACAAAGTATCAGTCGTTCACTATTGTGGTCTTGTGTCTGGGATCTGTGGCTCATTGCCAATGCCTAGAGTCATGACAGAGTATCACACCATACGTCACTAGCCCAGGAAAGGGATCAAAATGGTTGCTGCTGAATGTGCATCGCTTCTGCACAATCATGGCCTCAAAGAATCATGAGTCAAGAAAATCAGTGACCACCTACCTGTTCAGATGTCTCTTTGCTACTGATTTTAACTTTGTTCTAAGTCTATATTTCCTCATATTGCTATTACTATTTACTTCTAATGGAGAAATTTTTAAATGGCTTGGAAAATATATGGAGATAGAAATGCCCTCTGCTAGTAGTTGGGACAGGTAGAATCTTGGGGACATTAAATCAACTCCATCCCCAAGCAGCCATTTTTACCACTGTGGCCAGTATTATTTTCAGCATATTGAATAATATGGAAAGGGTTATGAAGCCCTAACATACCTTTGGTTTGTTTTTCAGTCCTTTCAGATTCCCTTACTAGTACCTTGTGATTTTTTTTTAACCTTGTGATTTTTTTTACCTTTAAGTTCTTAAGGCTTTTTCTTATGCCTTCATTACTACCAGCATATCCCAGAGCAGTTCAGCAGCCCATTATGGAATTATTGCAGGAAGTCTCCAACCTCACACAAGGTTCTCTCCAGAGCTTGTCATGGACTTCGCTGCCAAGTGGTTTTCTTAAAATAAAACTTTGTCACAAAGTCTGTAGTCAAAAATTTCTGTAACCTCTCACTGCCCTCAGGATGTGCCCAATTATCATCTAGATTGTCAAGGTCTACGAACTAACTCTTGTCTACCCTGATGTGGTTAAACTCACTGTTTTGAATTATGCATCTCTGGTTCAACTCAGGAGAAGTTGTCAGTATAGGAATTAGCACAGGGTAACCAGGAACAGATTGCAACAAACTAGCTGCAGCATCTTTTTGAACAGACTTATTCTTCTGTGGGGAAAAGATGTTGCAGACATAACACTTTGGCAAAGTTTCTCATGACATTCTTGTGAACAAGATGAACTATAACATGGATTACTGATTATTTTGGTAGGTTGGGAAAAGAGATAAACCTACATCTAAAAAGAAGAGAAAAATTGCTTAATGAATCAATGCCAACTGGAAAGAAGTGTTTAGTGACATATCAAGGGACTTTGCTTTTAAAAGTGACCCAATAGCATTTTAGAGAACAAAATAAAAGTCATGCTCACAAGATCACAGACAACGCAAAGCTAGACGGTGTAGAAGACAGAACGCACTGCGGAATTGAGTGTGGAAGAAGCAAATTAATTCAAATACTAGACTGAACCAAATGGAATGAAATTTAACAGTATGCTTAAAGTCTAGCATTCAAATTGTTCAGAAAGCAACTGCTCAGCCCTGGAAAGGAGGTATGTTATTCAATAACAGTCTATAAAAACTATTGCAGCAACAAACGTTGTATTTATAGACTTACAGTGTCTAGCACATGGGGTGAAGGGAGGGCAAGAAGATGCCACCCTGCTCTATGCATCAGTCCACAGCAGGAAAACTAAGTTCTGATCCTATAATTCCATGATCTTCTGATTTTTTCATTAAATATGCCATTCTTATTTCTTCAACAATTTGCTCATGCAGCTTCGCTATAGCACACTTTCCCAATTTCCTACCATGCTAGCTGAATCAGTTTTGTTTCATGTCAATTCAGCTCAACCAACAATCCTTGTACACCACTGTTGTGCCAGGCCCCAGGCTGGGTGCTAGAGAACACAGTACGAGGTGACATTTATTCAGTGAAGGCTAACTGAACTTGTTTAGTAATCCCATTAACCATCACAGCAAACCTGTAAGGCACTCCCAACTGATGTTTCATTCTACAGAGGGGTCAGATTAACTTTCCCAGGATCCCAAGACGAGTGCGTATTGAGTATAATGTCAGAATCTGAAGCTTGAAGTCTGACTCTACAGCTTGTGCTCTCACCCCGCTAGGCTGCTCTGCTCTGCTGGTAATTAAGGAGCAAGACATGGCCATGTCCTCCAAGTACAGTCCCAAAGGGAAAGATCTCATCTACTGTCAAGAACATCTTTGCTCATTACTCACGCATAAAATATAACTAACCATTCTGGCATTGAGAACAAAAGTGATGCCAGAAGACTTCCAAAAGAGTGTGGGAAAAGCCTCACTGAGACCCTTATCTTTAAGCTGGGCCTTGAAGCGCAAAGGATGCTGGCTTAGGTGAAGAGTTCGCTATTCACTGAACTAGTTCAGTTTCCTCCTCCTTAAGACCTGCTCACTCCAGCAAGCTGATCTCTGTCACTCTTGAGAGCCAACTAGATTGTGTTCATTTCTTCCCCAAGTCCTTGCTCAGTGGAACTGACTGGGCACCATAAAACTGCTGAACACTACAAATCAGGGCTTCCTCTGTCCTTGCCCCTTCAGGAAGCTCTTAAATATTTTTCAGTTCGCAGAATAATCAAATCTTTCATTATTTTATGCTATTGGTTACCTTCTTTGATGGTGTTTTAGAACTTTCTAGGTGACTTTTTCAACTAAATTCCAAACATTATCACTAAATATTTCAGAGGCCACAGGCAAATTTCTAAAACTCTCTGAGAAAAAATGTTTGCACATTTGTAAGAGTAGTCGAGTGGATTTCTAAGGTGTCTTGTATATAGTTCATAATTTTATTATCACTTCAGATCAAGGGCTCTTTACAGCACTCATACAGAATAGAGCTCATAGAAGAGGTGTTCTTGGTAGCCATTCCCCGAAGGAAGGGCAGTATCTGATTTATTTATACAAAAACTTTGCTTATTTGAAGCGTGTTTCCTCAAGGATGACTGTAGTGAGAAGGAAAATTAACAAATTCATGGAAGACTGAAAGGAATATGAGATTCATAGTGTCCAAAAAATAGGACTCATGCTAGAGAACATGTTTAGTTATCTCAATTTTTTAGTGTTTTTCTGTTCTTTTTCTTTTTCTTCTTGCGTTGTACTTGGGATGGAACCGCAGCCCTCGCACATTTTAGACAAATATTCCACCACTGAGCCACATCCTCTGCCTACATAAAGTTCTTTCTAGACCAAGGCAGTTGCTTAGTTGATAAACTAAAATTAAGCTGAAAGGCACATCCCAAGGTAGAACAATGAGGAATGTCTCCAGTAAGTCTTCCTTCAAGGGGAAGGAAGTATAACAAATGGAAAAGTTTGAAGCAACAATAAAGGAAACAGAGCAAGAGAAACTTGTCACTATGAACCAACTGTCTTGACCAGCTGTCTGGGATTCTGAACCAGTGGGAATACATAATCCCTGAAATGGAAAGGGTAGTTGGAAATGAGATTAACAGGGAGATACTTTGGGGAAAACCTGAATGAAGAACTTATAAGCAAGATTAAAATATGAAAAAAAAAAGATTAAAATACGATCAGGAAAAAGAAAACCTTAAAACATAATGAAGAAAACATCTCTAAAACACTCAGAATTCCTTCATGATAAATACTAAACAAACATCACTACCACAAGCACATTTAACAGAAATATGTCTATAAAGCATTCAGTTATCTGTCACACTAACATTTTAAAAAAATCTCTTGAGGACACAAATCATCTTTCTCAAGAGAGAAGAAAAAAATCTTTGTGTAGTTTTCTCAAAAAAAAAAAAACAGAACAAAACATGGAGTCATTTTTTAGGGTTTCTGGTTTGGATCCTTTGGTACCAATTGAACTCCTGATTGGGGGGAGGTTCTCTGAAGGAAGAGCTTCTTCCAAGTGTGCAGCATCTCCGAGGCACCTGGTCTACGAGCTTTTCCTTAGGAAAATTCTAGGGACAAATCTGCAGCGGAGTCAGACTTCAGAGTCCTTCTGCTAACAGATTTCCTTCATTACCGCCAAAGAAGTTGGCAGTGATCAGCACCTTGACAAAGTTCACACATAAAGAAAGACTGCAGGGACTGTATTCCTCTCGGAACGCCCAAGAGTTTGTCCCTTCGCTATAACCAGTGGATGCGTGCACAGAGCGACGTGTCATTGGGAGAGGGAGAAGGGACAGGGCCGTCACTGTTACCACAGTAGTCCTTGCACAGAGAAGCAAAGGACATCCATCTCCCCGGGCTGCCTCTCTCATCGCCACAGAAAGTCATTTTTTAAGATCCTGGAACAAAAGCACTTATTAGAGCCTCTTTAGGCGTCAAAGGTTATTTTTCAAAAATCAGAGCCTTTTTGTTTCTTGCTGGAGATGACATCTGGATCTAACAAACACTTGCTGCTTATTTTAAGCCTTCCTCTGACTTTTAAAATGCAAAATGTAAAACTACGTGTTATTTGCCTGGGCAAGCTGAAGGAATAGGCTCAGTGTCTCTGCGGGGCAGCTGACTTGAATACTTTATTCACTTAGCTCTTAAAGTGGTGTCAAATTCAGTGACTGTCCCCAGACACACGTTGTTGCTGCTTCTGACTCCTAATTACAGAATTCTGCAGAAATCCGAGGCCGATGGGACACACACCCATTTCTCTGTGCTGGCTACCCGTCATCATCCTGAGGATTTTAGAAGTTTGAGTGTATGGCAGCGCTTCATTTTTCTCTATATTTATCTTACTACAGCCATTCTCCCCATAGTTGGTAGCCAGGTGGACTTCCTAGTGTGTCGCAATCCATGTTCTGTACCTACTCATAAAACTTCTATTCAATAAGGGATATATGTAAGTGCGTGTGTTTCTCTAAATGGATCACAAACACATAATATAAACACATTCCTTTACCACTTGCATTTCTCAATTCAATGCACAATGTGTCTTCTTCCAATTCATCAGCCACATCTAGCTCTTTCCTATAGCAGTGCAGTCACCTGTAATGATGAACTTGACTTGATTTGCTCAGCCCTAACCCTATACATGAATATTTAGGGTGTTTAAAAATATATATGTTGGCATTTCAACAGCATCAGTTTCCAGTCACGAAAAAGCAAAGCGAGAGGGCACATAGGCAGTTTCAATGTTCTCCATGTCATGAGTATACAGAAGTTCACAGCAATTAAAATCACTACTAGCAAAGTGTGACAGTGCTCCTGGCTTAGATCCTCACCTCTGGCAAGACTTCCTCGCAAATAAATGTTTGCTAATCTGAGGAATGAAATGCGGTGCCTCACCGCTCTGATTTTCATCTCCTTAAGTCACGGTGAGCATGAGCCATTTTTCCACATCCGTTTTCCTTTTCTGCCCTCTAACCACATCCTTTACTTAGGCTTGATTGCTGTTGTGAGTCTTTTTTATCTGTTAGTGGCCATGAGTTCTTGGCGTAGTGGTGGTGGTAATCTTTTCCAAGCAGATATGCTGGAAATACTGCTCCTACTCTGATATTTATCTTCTGATTTTTTGTATTTAAAACAAATTGCAGGACTGACCTGATAGCTCAGTGGACTAAAGTGCCTGCTTAGGAAGAACGCAGCAGCCGGGGTTCGATCCCGGGTGTGCCATGCTGGCCCCACCCCTCATGCGCCCTGAGATGGGGATTGAGACTAGGTGTGGTGGTGTGCACTTGTAATCCCAGATCTTGGGAGATTGAAAACAGGAGAATCATTAAGAGGCCGATCTACATAGTGAGACCCTGTAGACCCTATGGACCCTGCAGTAAATATAGAAAAAAATTGCTTGCTTTCTTTTGAAGCAAAGTATGTCTTTCTAAATAGAGACTTTACTTTATTATTTTACTTTTTTAAAAAATCTACCAAACAGACATGGTGGCCCATACTTGCAATCTCAGCACTCTGGGAAGTTGAGTTAGGCAGACTGTAAGTTCAAGTAAAGCCTGATCAATTTAAGGACTTAGTGATACCCTGTGTGGAAATAAAAAATGATTTAAAAGTAACTCAGTGAGAAGACCCTGGCTTCAATCTCTAGTAATACATCAAGAGGAAAAAATTATCTTTCTTTCCAAATGTTGCTTTAGAGTTGGTCTTTCCTGACATCCTTTGCATTTAGCTTTTGGTATCCGGTGTGTGCCAGACACAACTTTGCTGCCTGCTGTTCTGCAGTCTCCCTTGCACTTAGCCCCTTCTCCTGCCTGGGGGATGTACCCCCTTTCCATGTTTCTGGAATATTCTGTATACTGCTTGACCCTTCTCCAGCATCATTACTTCCATCAAACAGTCCTTGATCGCCTCAGCCAGAGGGAAGAGCAGCTGTCATTTGATATCCCATAACAATTTTGTGGGTCACTCTCTCCTTTAAACCAGCCTATTAAAATGTTAGCTTTATTCTAATATGCAAATGTAGTTGCAGAATGTGTCCAAGTGCCTTGAGGGGAGGGATCATATTATATTACCTCCTTTGGCCCTCTCATAGCGGCCTATACGAGTGTGTTCTCAGTAAATTGCTGACTGATGCCCCTGAGGAAAAAATACATCAGACACCCCACCCCCAAGGCTCTGCTAGACCCACTCTTGCATCCTTCCATGGGAAGGGTGCAGGAGGTAAAGCACGCCCCGCAGCCATCTTTTCATTATGTTTCCCTTTGGCCTTCATGTGAAGTAGCTCTGCGCGGACCCTATTCCCCAAGAACTGCAGCAAGCATAAAGGCAGAATCTGTGCTTTGCCTGTCTAACAAAGCCACTGTCATAGCCTGGTGCTCCTTCCTCTAATCATTAACATGCCCAAAGACATCCATCTACATTTAGAAATCTTGAGTTTGGAAAAATGTTCTCGAAGATACATTAATTTTCATATTCAAATTAGATCCACGAATGGTGCCCCAGGTCCGCACCTTGTACAGCAGTTGACCACTGGGAGGAATATATGCAGAGT
>NDGN011149518.1:0-11159 GCA_002564285.1 Tympanoctomys barrerae | reverse complement strand
TTTGCTAAGCTTGTTCTAAGTAGGTGCTTTAGACCACTGAGCCATCTCACCAGCCCCGAGTTTCATTTTTCTTGAAAGTGTGGTGTTTAATTTCAACTAAATTCAGAAGTTTCAAATCTTCAAATATTTATTGCCTATCCCTTTCTACTTTGAGAATTCTTATTATATGAATATAAGTTTCTTGATTTTGGCATGGAGTGAACTATTATATGACTGATCTGTAAATTCTTTCTTCCTCATTTTTATTTTAGATAATTTTATTGTTATATTCATTTGTTTGTAAATATTTTATTTACAATGTACAATCTATGATAAATCTCATGCTATGTATTCATTCAGAAATATTTCTTTAAAACTCACTCTGCCTATGTCTTATATTTTCCACATTTCAATATTTGTCTACAATTTTAATATGCTATGCAATTATTGATTTTCAATAAAATTAATGAGGAAAAAAAAAGTTACAATCAGGTTGGCAGTGCACGAGCCACCAGTCTACCCATGAGTGACACTGGGCACTAACCACACACTGGATACATCCTGTACTTGCCTCACATCATTTAATCTCCTCACAATACTTCTAAGGGGATGTTCTTTCTGGAAGCAATCATTTTCTCCTTCTCTTGGTGTTCTGACTTTATACCATGTGGTAGAAATTCCTTTCCTCTCAAGATATTAGGAAAAGACTCCCACCTGCCCTTCTGTCCATACTATTTGTGGGAGAACTAGTTTGACGGTGGTTCTCGTGTCCCCAGCTTTCGTTTCTTTTTCTTTTTGATATGGTGGGGCCGCCCTGAACATAGGACAGGTGTTTCCACTTCCTGTTCCCATCATCTATCCATTAAGGAAAGCAGAATCAAGGCCAAATCTGAAGCCAGGTCTACATTTCCCCCAATAGATGCAACATTCCCATAGGTGGGGCGCAAGTTTAGATGAGGGAGGAAACTGCAGGAAGCTTTATTTTGGCTTCAGGCCCAAGCCAGCTTCGCCAGCAACAAAACTGATAACTGAATTCCTATCTCATTCTTGTTGATATGTTTTTATTCATTCCTCAACTCAAAGGTGGGACAATTATGATTAATAGTTGGAAATTTTAATTTTACAGATGAGAAAATTGATTCATGGGAGGCTGAGTTGCTTGCCCAGGAGCACAAAGAATGTCACAGAGTGAGGATTTGAACCCATTCCCTGATTTGTCTCTTTCCTGTTTGCCTTGAGGTTTTCTGAGTGCTGGGCCCCACTGATTTGAGCCACCAGGCTTTTGTCACCTTGGAGTGAACTAATAAAATCCTGATACACTGAATTGGCAAAGACTTTACTAGCAAATCAACACAGCAAAAGAATCCACTGGTACAGTTACTGCAGCATCAGAGATCTACGTGGTGCAGCTCACATCCACATCAAGACCATAGTTGAGACAAAGAAATAATTATTATAACACAGTTGTTCAGACCAAGGGTTTGGGGTTAGTATCCTGCTTCTGCCACTTGCTTCCAGCTGCCTCGTCTCTAAGATGGGAAGAGAAAGGGTCCTTACCTCATAGGCCTGTTGAAGGGATCCATCAATAACAACTAACAATAACAGATAATAAGTCGATGCACACAGAAGAGTGCAGTGCCCTTGGTCGCCTTTATAATGCATTTGCTCCACAGCTACTGGTTGCCAACTCTATGCTAGGAAACTCTGCTTCTGTTGGTTCATCAAGTCCTCACAGCAGCTCTGTGCAGTAATTATCGCTATCTGATCAATAAGGAAATTGAAGCTCAGGCCAGTCCATCGCTCTACTAATTACAAATGAGTCAGAAGCAGGCAGGGCCCAGGTTCATTTGACCCCAGAGTCAACATTACTGTGCTGCCATCACAGGTCAACATGCTGCGTTCCCCTGGCCTGAGACTCACCAATGGTCTGGAGGTATAAAACTTGGGCCCACAAGTCCTGAAGCAGAAAGGGGCCCCTGTGCCCTTCCCAGCCTGAGGTCAAAAGGAAAAGAGGTTGAGGTGCTTGGGGGTGCCTCATCCCAGGCTGTCTTAATTAGCAGCTGTTCAAAGGGGATGGTTGAGTACAGAGAAAAGTCAGGAATGACCCCAGGCATGGAGGAAGCAGGAATAGGCTTAGCTCTTTTCTCACTCTAACAGAGACGTATTACTGGTGCTATGACTGAGTCAGGCTCTGTGACATAGCAAAGCAGTGCTGGGTGGGACAAGGCATTGAAACAAGCTAGACAACAACAGCAGTGTCCTTAAATCAGTGCTGAAAGGGGTTCTGGTGACTGGACAGGGGACTGAAAGGGACCAAGGTTTGCTGTAAGCTACACAACTGCTAAACTCCCAGAAGATGGGCACCTTGCGCCAGACTTTCTCTGAGTCTGCATATGTCACCTTTATATATTGTTGTCTTTACATCTTGGTTTGTGTTCTCTGTGTGCTTTTGTGCTGTAAGGAACACCTCCCTCCCTCCCATAGGGTTCTTATGAAGCTATTACCACGCACAAAGTGCCTCCAGCCTAAGCACCCTCGCAATCACAGATCACCACGCCCCGATTACAGACCTGCTCAAGAAGAACAATTCGTTTAATCTGAGGACATTAGAAGGCCTTATTCTTTTTGAAGGATGGCTGTAAGTACCAAGTAAGCCAGGAGTGCAGTGCCCACCCTCCAGGCCTGTGCGAACAAGCCTAGAAGGGCAACACAGTGAAGGAGAGAGGCAGAGAGGGAGAGAAGGACAGGAAGAGAGTGGGTAGGGCGAGACAGACAGACAGACAGACAGACAGACTGGCACAGAGTGTTCAATAGGGCTGAGAGGACCAAATGAGGCTGGATCTTGCCATGCTCCAAGCAAGAGCCATTCCTGGACTTCCCAGTTCGGTAGACCAACAAATTCCACATGCTTAAACTGCTTTAAGCTAGATTTCTGTATTTTGCAACCCAAAAATCCCTGGCTAATTATAGAATGTATATAGCACCCTGATATTTTGCTGAAGGGTAGAACACACAGCTGTGTGCTGGGGAAACGCTGGCGCTGGGCCAGGTGGAAGCAATCGCTGTGCATCTGCGTGAGAATTGCCATGAATCCCAGGCACATCTCCAAACCCTTGGGTGGCATGCACAGTGAAGACAACAGGAGAGGTGACCTTAGCTAGACCCTGGGCTAGGCCACCTCTTCAAGGATTACGGCTACATCAACTCAATAGGAGACTGCAGAAAAGGAGGACCTGGAGAGAGAGAGGAAAATAAAAAATATATGGACAGAAATGCCACCCATGCCCCAAACTCCAAGCCCTGTGACAGCGAAATTATGGTCTAGGAGGCTGGAATGCACACCCACGACTCTATTTACTGGATCAGGAATAGCTCTGGTGGGCTGGGGATATAGCTTAGTGGCATTGCGCCCACCTGACAAGCAAGAGAGGTGGAGTTTGGTTCTCCACACCAAAGAAAACCAGAAAAAGCAAATAGCTTTGGGGTAGAATCCCTCAATTACAACACACAATAAAATCTTAGACTACCTGGGTCTTTGTAGTTTTCAAAGCTCTGTGACTTGTGTTTTTCCTATATCTGCACCCAGCAGATTCATCCGTCACCTCTATGCTCCAGGTTCTGTGCCCAGTGAGGCAGACCTCCAAGGGAGACTTGGTTTCTAAGAGCTGATAACCTAATAGTGAAAGAAATTTTGTAAAAATGAGGTGCTTGGAGCTATGATAAAGTTACTCACAGAGAGTTCCGGGGCACGTGCAGAGCCAAAGATAAGGAGGAAGAAACAAGGAAACCGCAGGTGGTTCAGGACTTCGAGGCTGCATTCCAGCAAAGCAGAGCTGGGCAATAAGGTCAGCGAGTAGGTGTAAGTCAGATCTGTGTCAGTAAGCAGCCTTTTGAAAGATTTTTTAGCAGACTTGTTTCAGAAATACAATTTATAGAGTTGACTGGAAGAGGACTGAGGAAAAGCAAAAGCATAGGTTGCCCAATAATCACCAGAAGAGTCTAAGTCTGAAGGAAGTGATGACAGCACTGAGAATGGAGGAGAGCGCAAGTCACACTCCAGGAAGAAGGGGACAGAATGCCATGGGAGGAAGCAACTAAGTTGGTGACCGTGTCCCTTGTCAAGTATGGAGGAAAGTTTGGAAGCAGCTCACTTCTGGACCTGCTTGGGAAGGGAATGCATGTGGAACTCTCTGGGAAAATCAGCAAGATGTCCAGGTCTAGGACCAAGGATCAAACTGGAGAAGACATGGAGTCTGTTGTGAAGAGCAGTGGGCCTGGCTCCCAGCAGGACTAAATAAAAGGAGAGTAGACAGGGAAAACAATAGGCACAAGAGAACCCAGTGGCTTCTAAGTGTTAAATACACAATTTCCTGGCCTGGGGATGGAGCTAGTGGTAGAGCCTAGCACAGCCAAGATCCTGAGTTCAGTCCCCAACACTGCAAATAAATTAACTAATCCATCCATCAGTCAATCTAGAATTTCTTCTGAAGTCACCTAGTCATGGTGACACAAACCATGCTTGTCATTGATCCATAGAGTCTCTAGCAGAGACTCGGGATAGGAAGTAGGAGGTCACCTAGAACAGCCTCCGCTATAGTGAAGTTCTCATATAACATCTTTATTGAAGGTCTATGTCAGTATCAGGAGTCCAGGAAGAAATTTCACGATGCATATGAAAAAGACAGACGCAAGGTTCTTGCAGCAATGAGGACCCAAGAGTAAAACATCGCCCTCCCCCTCTAACAATGACTGTCCTCTGGCCTTTTCGCAGTGGGTCCCTCTGGGCTGCTTTGTGTAACAGTAAAGTAACTGGTTTTTATCTCCCATTTCCTGTTGTTAGCTCACAAGGAGACTGGCACTTCTGTGAAAGAAACTTCCTCAGGCTTTTTGAAGTTAGTCCTCTGTTCTTCTCCAAGATAAATAATTTTAGATCCTCTAATCTCTTGGCTAACTTCTTAAACCCATTCAACTCCTTGCCACCCTCAGTAACAGCAGAACAAAGATCTCACTCAGAGGCCCCGGACCCCAGGCGTGAAGGCTAGTCCTTGCTTGTTCCGAGCCACACTGCCCTTTTCCAGTCTAGTGTGTGCCTTGCTGTGTAAAATGTGCCACTGTCACCTGGCTGACTCAGTCAACACGTGACTTCTCCACTGTTTTCTGCCCTGTTTGCCAAAGGCTTTCCCCACCTTATTATTTAAACAGTTCAACTTTCCCTCCCGAATGTCAAAGCCCAAAGCTCAGTACACTGGCTCTCAGGCATTCTGTGAGGCTAAACAACCTCGATTTGTCGTTCTGCTTTCCAAGGCTTGTCTCCTAAGCTGCAGTCCAGGGGAAATCCGCTCTCCTGTCTATCTGGGTAATTACTGATCTGAACTATATGAAACTCAAGGCAAGAACTGGGTCTGTTCTGAGCCGAAAAATGTGTTTTTCTTTTACCCCACGTGGATGTGATGGGAGCAAGTGACAGCAGAAAATCAGGGTTACAGTGAGAAACTTGGCAGAGTAGTGAGGAAATAATGAAAAAGAACTTGCTCCCCAAAATATTAAATATATTTTAAAATTACAATAACTGAAGTAATAAGTACAGTGGAAGCCAGGAGGTAGGGCAAGTTACATAGATAGGACACAGATAGGACACAGGTCCTGAATAATTAACTTAAAGTGAGCTGAAAGTCAGGACCTAAGTGAGTTAGTGCATCAGAGGGCCAGAGTAATTGACTTAAGCAAGTATCAGGGCCTAATAAAATACAAGGGACAAAAAGCAGGTCCCAAATCAAAAGGGAGAGATCTTAGAGGAAGTAAAATACAAATAAAAAAAATTTACACTCTGACATCAAAGGCTTACCTGCAACCAGGTGCGTACACATACACACATGTGCAAACACATACACACACACACACACACACACACACACACACACACAGTTTTCTGTCCCATACTGGTACCAACACAGGGCTGGGTTAAAAGAGATGCAGACGCTGAAGGACTACCTGGCCAACACACAGGAGAGACTTCTCCTGGGCCAGCTCACACTGCAGTGGACACGGGGCACAGATTTTAATCTCACTTCTGTAGGCTCACTGCACCTCTTAAGATAGGACTATATTCTCTAGGAAAGAGCCAGCAACTCGACATATATCAATCAATGCAGGACATTTTCCAGAGGGCTTTCCACTGCTCATGGGGAAGTCCTCAGTTTATTCTGCCTAGAAAATCTCCCAGGAGGAAGGAACCTTAGAAGCCTCAGTGGAAGGCAGGACCTTCTCCTCTTCTCTGCGGCTCTCCCTGAGCACCTCCCAACTGCAGCCTGGAGCCCAAGGAGAAATGGGCTTTCCTCACTGCTGAGGGAGGCAGTGGGAAAACAAGGAGTCCCTTGTGGTGCCCTGAACGGAGGGTGAAGGGTGGCACGGAAGCAAATAGCTCCCCGTGATGGGCCAGAATGTGTCTGAGCTGCTGCTGACAGGAGAGGGCTTAGCCCCTCTCTATCACTGCCTCTAGAGGCTAAGAAAGGAGGATGTCAGATAAGTATGACTCGGACACTCTCATGCCTCCCACCTTCTATGTGTGTTTCAGACAGGAAATTCAGTCAGCCTTCTCCTCTCTGCAGACACACCTCTGGCATGTGTTCTCAAGAACTCAGAAATTTGATCCTCGCCCATTGAAGTGAAAGTGACTGATTGTTTTTTCTGCACACATGCAAGGATAGGATATCCACTGGGAGATGAAGAAACCTGGCCAGTCAAAGGGAGTAGAGATTACAATGCCATCCCATAGCTAGATCTGTCCTGTAAAAGGGAAGGGAAATGATCAGGGATCCCTCACATTCAGGTTTCCTTTGCCTTCAGAGATGAGAAACTTTGTAAGACATGTAGAGCTGACCCAGCTCTGCACTCAGGCCACTATGGCACTGGGAGGGAAGCAAAAGGAGCTATACAAGCCCAGTGGGCATGGCGAGGGCCAGCCGCTACCTCTAAAAGGACAAGGGAGCCCAAAGGGACAGAAGAAAAGGAGAAAACTATACCCTTGAACCATCTCTACCCTCCTTACCCTGGGGGAGTAAACAGCCTCCACAGCTGCCTGACCCCTACCCAGGGTCATTTAGCAAGTCCTTGAGACTGGAAGACCCACATCCGCATTTCCTCTTTGTGTAATGGGGTCAAACCCTTGGACAGGAGGAACCCAATGAGTCCACATCCTTTTCGCCCTAAAGGAATTAGGACAGATAAAAATGGAACTGAGAAGATTTTCTGAGGACCCGGATAAGCTTTATAGAGGTCTTTGCTAAACTGGCTGAAAATTACAACCTGGCTCCTACACATGTATGCCTTCTCAGACACAAATTCTCACAACCACCATGATAAACAGAGTATTAATAAATGCCCCAAGATATGGGAATGAACAGTATCTTGTACAAGTTGTTCAAGATCCCTATATTTTAACCAGGAGAGATCAGTGCCCAGAGATGTCCCAAAATGGCTTCTCACGACTGCATTGGGACATGTAAGACATGGGCTCTTTGTGCTTTACACCCCAGAGGGCCTTTGCGGATCAAAAGAAAAACTAGTTATTACCAAAAGCTCTCTGAAATAATACAAAGGGAATACAAAATCCCCAAAGATTTCTATGAAAGACCAAGAGGGGCCCTAATTAAGCACACTAACATTTCACCTGGGTGCCGGAGATGCCAAGTTCTACTCAAGGATGTTTATTATTCAGGCAGCCCCAGATAGCAAGAAAAAACTCAGGAATGGATTTAGATCTCCAGGCACCGTTGGATGATATTCTTAAGCATGCCCCCAGAACCTTCTTTCACACAGACAAGGAACAGGCAAAGGAGGGACACTGTAGGGACCAAAGAAAGGCCACCTCACTTGCAGGTGTACTACTAGGAAAACCTGACACACAGGGCACCAAGGAGACTCTCATAAAGCCTGTTACCAGTGTGGGAATCTGGGCTAAGGATTCAGGGCACCACACTACCACCCAGCCCCTGTCCACACTGTAAAAATAAATGTCACAAGAATGTGCCCTTATAGGTGAAGGCCACAGGGGCCACATAAGCCTCCCAGGTGATGGTTCAACAGGACTAAGGAGGCCTGGTGTGTTCCTCTGAGGTTCCCCCTGCCCAGGTCACTCCTCCTCCAGGAGTCCGGGGTAACCCCACAGGTGGAAGATGAACTGGATAGGCAACTAACAACCCTCTAGTAACGATACATCTATGAGACACTGCCTCTTTTCCACATCAGACAATACCCATTGAAGCCAGAGGCATGAGAGGAGCTAAATCAGATCACAGAAAACCTCAAGATGCAAGGCCTTTGGATACCTTGCAACAGCATCTGCACATTCCTAGCCTAGGTGTAATACAAAAGCCAACAGAGCCTGGAGGCCAGTGCAGGATCTGGGGTTTATCAATCAGGCTATTATAACCTCATTCCCCCTGGTACCTAACCCTTACGCTTTAATAACCTAGGTACCAGAAAGGTCTAAGTGGTTCTTGGTTTGGGATTTAAAAAACAAAAACAACCAAAAAAAACCCCCACTATTCTCTGCATCTCTCTAAGCCTAGACTGTCAGTATCTCTTTGCATTTGAGGACCCTTCCACACCATCCTGTCAGTTAACCAAGATAGTCTTGCCCCAGGAGTTGTTCTTTCTTTTTCTTTTTTTTTTTAATTTTATGTATTTGGCACAGGGTCTCACTATGCAGCTCAGACTGATAGTGATCCTCCTGTTTTCAGCCTCCCCAGTGCTGGGATTACAGGCATTCACCATGATGTCTGCTCTTGGTGGTGAGCTCAGTGTACCCAGGGTGGGGCTGACACCCTATGTGGTACTGGGGATAGAACCTGGGTTCTTGTGTTTGCCTAGGCAGGTGCTTAAACCTTTGAGCTATATCCACAGCCCACCCCAGGAGTTTTGCAATAGTCCTCATTCATTTGGACAGGCTCTTTCAAGAGATGTCTTGTCCAGAGGAGATACTCTTTAGTATGTAGATGACCTCCTGGTTTCTGCCCTGACTAAAAAAGATTATCACACTGAAACTCGAGCCCCCCTCAAATTCTTGGCACAAAGGGGTTATGAATTGTTTCTAAGAATAAGGTCCAAAGGTGCCAATTCTCAGTACAGGGTTTGGGGTTGATCGGCTTACAGAAGACTCAAGCACTGGAAAGGGAGAACATTAAGTCAATAACACCATTTCCCCCTCCAAAAACCTTAAAACCATTAAGAGGCTTTCCGGGAATTAGAGTTCTGCCAGCTACAGATTCCTAGGTTGAAGAAATAGCTGAACACCTATACCAGATGCTCAGAGATGCCTCACCTATACCAGATGCTCAGAGATGCCTCAAACCCACATTGCAATGGGACCCTGAGGACCAAAGGGGCTTCAAGACCCTAAAATAGGTACTCCTCCAGGCCCCAGCACTGAGCTTGCCAGCTGGCCACTCATTTAGTTTATGTGTTACAGAAAGAAAGGCAATGGTAGTCAAGAGTACTGACTCAAGTTAAGGGCCTGCACAACAACCTGTGGGGAATGTGAACAAAGAACTAGACTTGGTGGCTAGGGGGTGGTCAGCTTGCTGAGAGCAGTTGTTGCTGTAGCTCTCCTGATCCCTGAGGCCACCAAAGTAACCCTGAGCAATGACTTGACAGTCTATGCTCCATGCCATGTTTCAGGACTGCTGGCCCACAAGGATAGCCTTAGGATGTCCAATAAGCAGCTGGTAAAATACCAAGCCTTGCTGTTAGAGGGGCCAGCCATCCAGATTAAGACCTGCCTGCTGAGAAACCCTGCCATGCTTCTCCCATTAAGACATCAAGAGGACTGGCTATGTAAGCAGGTAGGGAATGGCACTTAGACTACAAGGGAGGACTGCAGGGATTCTCCCGGAAAAATCCAGACTGGAATCTCTTTACTGAGGGGAGCTCATTTGTAAAGCCTAGATCTACAATGGCTAGATAGGCTACAGCGAGCTACTCTCAGACAACCAAGAGCTCAGCACTCCCAACCAGGATGAGTGCCCAGCCGACTGAGTTAACAGCCTTGACCAGGCATTGCAACTTAGAGAAGCAAAGTGGTAAATATACAGATACTGAATCCAAGTATGCTTCCTTGGCCTTCATGTTCATGCAGTCATCCAGAAAGAAGGATATTTTTCTCACAGTCTTTGGATTCGCCATCTGGTACCATCAGGAGACAGACCATCTCCTGAGGGCTGTATATCTTCCCAAGGGGGTGGCAGTAATACACTACAAGGAACATCAAAAGGGGAATGATGAGACTAACACAGGCAATCAGGTGAGCAGGCAGCTCAGGGACATCAACCAGGGGCTTTGTTGAACTCCTTCCCCTTCTAATGGGAACATTCCCTAAATAATATCAAGCTCAATATTCCTCCACTTAAACAGCCAAGGCCCTCAAGGAGGGCCCTTTGGTTGGTTATAGGCTGAGGATGGAAGGCTCTTCTTTCCGAGGCCAGTCAATGGAAAATTCCAACAACCCTTACCAGTCTTTCCTCTTTAGGGAAGAGGAGATACGACAAATGACTGGCTGCCTGTTCCTCAAAAAGGGCCTCAGACAGGCAGTGTCCCATATAGTTAGAGGATGAGAGACCTGCAAAAGAACGAACCCTGTTAGCATGTGGGGAGCCCCCTGCAGGTCTCCAGAGGCCAGAAACATGCCCAAGGGAAGATTGGCAAATACACTTCACTCACATACCACTCATATGTCCTCAGCCCAGGGTTTTCAGTTCCTCTTGGTATGGACAGACACTTCCACAGGATGCATAGAGGCTTTACCATGCAGGAAAGAAGAGGCAAGTGAAGCAGTCTGAGCCTTAGTTCATGAAGTCATTCCCTGATTGCCTCAAGGAATCCAAAGTGACGATGGCCCAGCCTTGGCCAAGAGAATTCAGGTACAGCCTTGGGTATTCAATATGACTTGTCTTGTACACAGCACTCTCAATGCTCTCAGAAAAGATAAAAAAAAGGGGGGGGGTAAGGCAATCCTAAGGAATCACCTCCATAAGCTCACCCTGGAGACAGAGCTTTCCTGAACCACCCTTCTCCCCACTGCCCTCCTAAGAATTAGAAACACCCCTCAAAAGTTAGGACTGAGCCCCTGTAAGACCCTGTATGGAAAGCCATTCCTCACTAATGAAGAAGAGGAAGAAGAAGAG
>NDGN011149434.1:0-15982 GCA_002564285.1 Tympanoctomys barrerae | reverse complement strand
ACTAAACAAAAAAGGGGATACAAAGGAAGGACCATTTTGTATCTGTATATACAAAATAGTTAGACATACAGCTTTCTCTTAATTCAATTAGAAGCAATATTTGTACTAATAGTGTTTGAACAGGATTTCATGTCTGTATCTTGCACTATGAATAACCACTATGAAGACAACAATACGCAATGTATTAATTATTGAAACGGTCCTACTAACCTGTTTTGAAACTCCCATTGCTATTTATTTCTCAAAAAAATTAATGAAAAAGAAATTGTCCTCATCTTCCTTTCTGTTTTTTTTCTTTAAGAGCTTTCTCTCCACAGTCTCTACATCATTTCATTGTACAGATTTTTTTTAAAAAAAAAACCCTGTTTTGTAATTTTATCATCAAATCTGTTGCTCAGCTGAACACATACAGGTATGCAAGATGGGTCAAATCATTAAACATTAACACTTGCTTTCAATAAACCTTAATTTTTTCTTGTCCTTTATAGTTTATTTTAAAGAATATAATAATAATAATTGGTAAGACATTGGAGATGGTGCCCATTTAGAAGAACAAGATGAAAGGTACTTGACAGTGGTTTTTTATTGTACATTGCTGTCTTCAATGTAGTTGTGTAGGTAATAGGTCTACGTAGTGCAGCAACCACTGTCAATTTTTTTGTTCTTGCTTTGAAATTCTGTACCACTGCAGGTTGCTGCATGTTACTCTGTTTCTGCTTTTGTTTTTATCTTTACTCTTGAAAATTAGAAAAACAAGCAGAGCCTCTGTCTCCGGCGTGCACACTCACCGTTCTCTCCCGTGTTTCTATGTAGCGGTGCTTGTGTGCACGCGGGCAGGGTAAAGGCACTGTCTCATTAAACGCTTATCCCCAGCAGCACCCATCACTTCGGTGAGTGTCACAGACCCACAATTCAGTGTGCATCAGCCCGAGTCATTGGTTCTGGTGAGACCAGTCTGGGCTTCAGTTTCTGCAGGAAATGGGCTCCCGGACCCCACAGGCAATGGGGTCCTCAGATGCTGCTGGCCCTGTGGAGTGTCCACACATCACCTACCGCACCCTCCGGGGTGTGCTCTGTCTTTCTAGGTGACTTCCAACACCTGAATAATGCAGCTGGTGTCCCCCCAGCGTGTTAAGGGAATACAGACAAGCAGAGGAGTCCGGCTACGTTCACAGCAGATGAACTGCTCTTGGTCCTGCAGGCCAGTAGCAGGCGAAGCCACAGCTGGATGCAGAACACTCGGGTGAGGAAGGGAGAGGAGGAGGCAGGAAGGACATCAATGTGTGTGTGCGTGCACAGGAGAGCTCGGATGGCGGCACGGCTGAGTTCTGCCGATCTGCTGAAAGGAAGAATTAATGCTTAATTTTTATCCTTTTTAGTTTTTGACCAATTTTACATGCTTATATCTGGTAATCTGAATAACTCATTTGAACACATAAGTATGAGATGCAACAACCATTGTTGAATTCCTCTCGTCTTGTCTTGTGAAATTCTTCATTGTTCCTGATATACTGTTATTTGTTATTATCATTAAAAATAACGCAGAGAAAAATATTCAGGAAAGAGGACTTTCAGAACTGCTTCAGAAAGAGGAAAGAATGGCGGGGGAAGATGCTCACAGGAGGCCGGGGACGTAGCTCAGTGGCATGAGCACCTGCCTGGAAACCCCAAGGCCACGGTCAATCCCAGTATCACAAAACATGCATTCAAAGCAAAGCAAGGAGCATTTTGTGAAGGAGTCATAACAATCTCTTTCACTATAATCAGTTATTTAAATTTAAACATCCACCATATTTTTAAGTCGTATCTCATTTTTAAATCATCTCTAGATGATATGTAATACTTAATACAAAGTAAACGCTAAGAGTTACTGGGATGAGGAGAAGGACAGGAGAGGGCGTGGGGGAAAGAGAGTCGCTTAGGTGTTGAAGCAGGAGGCTTGGACCGCTGTGCCGTGCATGTCTGCTGGTCTATGGGAAGGACAGAAAATGTTTAATTTGTTTTGTCTCCTTTTTTTATCAATTGTTTGTACTTTTTCTCTTCTTAATTTCTTATATACTTCCTTCTTTTTTCTTTCTTCTTCCAATTTTACACACATATGTCTGGTAATATGAACAATTAGTTGGAAGACAACACTATGCATTACAGTAAATACTGTGAAATTCATATTCCTTTGCTAAGTGAAATTCTGTGTCACTTGTAGTTTTTTCTGGGTTGGTACTATTTTGTACTCTCTTTAAAAAATAAAAAAGAAAGGCCAACTGCGTGTGTGTACATGACTGTGTGCATTGCATGTGCACATGTGCATATATGTGTGTACAAGTATATGTGTGTACATGTGTGTTTGTGTATGTGTGTGCATGTGCATGTGTGTGCATGTGTGCATATACGTGTGTACAAGTGTATTTGTACATGTGTGCATGAGTATGTGTGTGCATATGTGCATGTGTGCGTGCGTGTGTGTGTGTGAGTGCATGTCTGTGCAACACACAGCCACAGCTGACCCTCATAGTGCGTGCATCCTGCCCAGCGCTACAGCAAACACACCTCTGCCTCTCCCTCATGCTTCTGAGCAGTTGTCATTGCTAGATAACATTTCTGTTTCTACAGGAGAGGAATTCCAGAAACAGGTCAGGACTTGCCCAGGGTCACAGCAAGTGAGAGCCAACCCCATGCAGGAAGTGGGAACACAGACGCTGCTCTGGGAGGAGTCTCTTGGTCGCTTACTATGCAGATTGAGGTTCTGCGATGTGCACTTTTCTGAATCGTTTTTCTTTCTATGACACAATTCATTATCCAAATCTATCTAAGGCAACTCTTTCCTTTTAATGGCTGCGTGATATTCCACGCCATCAATATCTTACAATAAAATCAGCACCCATCCTTATTTTAGGAACATTTCCTCTTTTGTCACTACAACAATTCTGCTGAGGAAAAATCAAGTGTATAGCCTTAAGTCACGCATTTTCTTTTCTACTGGAAATTTTTCTATTAAAAATATAAATGAGTGCTCAGTGCTGGGTGTGTCTACATGCATCTATAATCCCAGCTGTCTAGGAAGCTGAGGCAGGAGGATGGTGAATGCAACCCCAGCCTGAGCAACTAAGTGACTTAGCAAGGGCCAATTTTAAAATTAAAAAAAAAAAAAAGCAATTAAAAGGGGCTGGTGATGTAGCTCAGTGAGCAGGTGTTGAGTTTGATCCCTGGTGTCTCAAAAGAAGCACAAGACTGACTTGAGAAGGGGGTCAGGAAACTGAAGTGAACCCCTTCGGGAGAAGGAAAAGATCGGGAAAGTGGCCAGAGCATTGGAATGGAGCCTACCAAGGTTGCAGTAGGGGCACGGTGGTGTGTGGAGAACAGAGGACCCGGGAAGCCATCTGCAGGCATCTGGATAGAAGACGTTGTGGTATATCCATTAGACTGTCCCAGCTTCCTCCTGGGCTCTGCGGAGCCTTTAAGCAAATTAGGAAGGTGAGTCTCGGTGGGTGCCCTGATGCCTGTCCCCTCCCTGTGCACAAGAGCAGAGGTCACTGACCCCCCAGCAGGACCCTGCTGTGCATGCCACCACGTAAGAAAGCACAGGAGCCTGGGAGACTGGGAGACGCGCCTGAGTTCTGAGACCATGATCCTAAAGGAAGACACTCGGGCACCAGCTTCTCTGGGAGAGAGAGAGACTCTTACAGACAACGTGCTGGTGAACGGTGTCTGCAGGCCGGGAAGCTGGCAAGCCTCTGCGGCCGGGCAGGCTTTCACTTGCCAAGGGAAACCCTCTCGCTTGTGTTTTTAAATCCATCATGACAGTTTTTTCCTCAAGGTGTGAACAGAGGCTGAAAGGCTCAGTTCCTGAGACAACATTTGATAAGGGCTGGCCATCATTCATAATGCAAATTTAAAATAAAATAGAGACAGAAAAAATGCATTAGACATGATAAAAGTTATTCAGACAGCATCGAGCACATTCTGAAGAGTGGATAGCTATGCATTAAAATCAACGTGGGCAGGGAAGTTGTGATGGCTGTTGTCATTCGCCTTTTAGAAGTTCAGAGAATGTGGTTAGATGAGGAATATTTTATAATCAAGATAATGAGGAACTAAAACTTGCTTCCTTTGTGGTGTGATTGGATACCTAGAAAACCTTGAGATTCCAGGGAAAACACGATTATTATCATGAAATAAGTCTATTAGATGCACAGAAAAAAACAGAAACTAGTAGTTTTTCTGGGTCTTACAAATAATTGTAATCACTGTGATCAGGGCCTCCTTTGTACTAGCCTGCCCTAATTTGTTTTCCTGGACCAAACCTGTGCACCCCTCACGTGAGTTTAAGATGAGGGCCCAAGGCTCAAGGCCCAAGGCAGCGAACAGGCGCAGGCCTAGGACTGCTGCCCGCTGCGGTCGACCTCCCTCACGTGTTCTCCTCCAGTCCACCCTTGCTTCTTCCTCTCCCCACAGAGTGGAAGTGGGAGAGCTCAGCGCAGGCAGCAGGCCCCGTGCACAGGCGCGATGCGTGGATCTGTGTGCACCTTTCCTCTTGGCACGTGTTTGTCCCTGCCGCCCACAGTCACACTGACGCACATGTGCACTCTGACCTCCCCTGATGGACCTGCAGTTTCTGAATAGCCCTTCTGTCTCACGCTTGGCTAACAGCCAGTTTTCTGTGGCTGAAACAGAATATCAGAGACAGACAGCTTAGAGGTAGAGAGGTTCATGTTGGCGCCAGTCTCAGAGGTGTAAGGGTGCAGTCTCACCTGGCTCTGTTTTTCCTGGTCCTGTGCTGAGACAGAGCGTCATGTTGCAGAGGGGACAGTGGGGTGAGCTGCTCACCTCATGGGCATCAGTAAGAAGAGGAAGGGGTGGGGACACAGTGTCCATCCCAAGGGCAAGCCCCAGGGGCCTCAGCCCTTCCGTGAGTCCCACCTCCTACAGTGTCCACCCATTCTGGTACCCTAGGAAGCTACAAATCCAGGAACGGACTGACGCATCATGGGTGAGCTCAGGGCCCTGGAGACTCAGCCAGCCTCAAGGTCTTATGAGCACTGCCGTCTGGAGGCCAAGCCTCGAACACACACTCTTTGGGGCAGATTTCAGATGCAAACCCTGATGCATACCCGTGCCCCTGGCCCCGTGCCCCTGCCCTAATGCCCCTCATGGTCACTGCCCTGACCCAGGCTGACCTCCACCCACAGGGACAACCTGACTCCTGTCTTTCGGGGTAACCACATTCACATGCACACTGCAGTGTGGATCGTTGCTTTCTGCAGCGGCTCCTCCGCGTGGCCAGTCAGCTCCTGCCCTCTGTACGGCACGTGCTGCCCCGATTCCAGTACCTGTGCCCTTTCCTGTCCCGCGTGTCCTTCCTTGGGAGGCATTAGGGTTTGGGCAGCTAAAGTACAGCTGCAGAGCTGCTCATTACCCGTATGAAGCTTCAGGCACTGACGCTGGGACTTTTATGGGAAAGCAAGGGATATAGATTTTTAATTTTAATCAATGTTGTCAAATGCGTTCCAAAGGGCTGTAAAATTGCACGTCCCTGCCACACACTTACGACTCTGTCCAGTGGAGAGTCTTGCCAATGGTCAGCGGTAGAGCTCTCCTGAATTTTTATGGTCTGATTGTTGTACAGAGAGGACTCATTCGGAGTTCACGTTGCATTCCGGCGACTGCTAATGAGTGAGATTTGGCGGCCAGCGGACTCCGCGCCACCTCCTGATGAAGCTGGCTCGCCTCCCGCCGCCAGCCTTCTTTCGCTTGTCGGGTGTTGCCGACACTCCCGGCACAGATGCTAACCTTTGCCTGTCACGTGCATGACAAACACGCTGGCGTGCTGGAAAGTTCTCCGCGGTTTTAGGGTTTTTTAGTTTTATTTGTTTGTTTTGTATTTTAAGGAAGGGTCTACAGGATGTTCAGGGTCTGACTACTAGATCAGACTCATAGTGATCCGCCTGCTTACAGCCTCCCAAGGGCTGGGATTACAGGCATGCACCACCACGCCCAGCCTCAATCGCTGTCTCAGTGGGCTCTGGGGGCGGGGCCGGCGTGGCAGGACTGAGGACCGAACCCCCAGCCCCTGTGTCTGCTTGCAGGCAGTTTAATCTGCTGAGCTATTTGGCTGGCCCCATGTTTTTGGTTTTGATTCTGGGTCATCAGAAACGTTTCTTCTGACTGTATCAAATATATATACATATATATTTCCCAGAGCTCTGGGGTCTCTGGCTTGTTAAGAAATCCTTCCTGGGAGGTGTTCTGTGTTTTAGCAGCTGTCCTGGGCATGTTGGAAGCTCACTTCATGTGCGGTGGGACAGAAGCTCAGCTTTATTTTCTTCCAGCAAGATGGCCAGTTGCCCTCACACCGTCGGGCAGTCCATCTGCTCCATTCCCAGGGAAGCTAGAGATTCCCGCAGCAAGACATATGTGGGGATTTTTGGCCTGGCGCTTCCGCTGGGATCTTGCAGAAGGAAGCCTCTGTGCTTCGACGCCCCAAGGGGAGGGCTTTCTGGGTCTTACACTTTTCCATACCGTTCTTGGCTCTTCCTAGCAGCAATTTGTCCGCATGAACTTTAACATGTTTTCTCTCATTTCCAAAATAGTCCTCACACCGCCGGCCGACCAACCAGCCAACCCTCGGTCTCTTCGGCTCTCCCCTCCATGTCCGCATCATCCCAGTGGTTCAGTCCATGGCTGGCTGGCACCAGGGCAGGCACAGCATGATGGAGGGGCTGGGGGAAGGAAACCTGGTGGCAGGCAGGAAGGCAGAGAGAGGAGGGAGGAGCCAGGACAGCACAGGCCCCTCCAGGTCGCCCGGGCCGCCTCCAGCCAGCCCCACCCCTCAGCACACAGTCAGCCACCGAGCTGTCAATGGGCACACATCTGATGAGCACCGTGCCAGCCCCCGAGGCTTTGGGGGACATTTGAGCTCCAAACCATAACAGCCCCCTGCCCTGTCAAATCTTGCCTAGTAGTTTGTTTACTTCCCTCACTCGGATTGCCTGATCACACATTCTATCATCAAACAATCTTAAAGAAAAGCAGAACCAAAGGTGGCCTCAACTCCTCTCTCCCAATGTTTACCCGAGTGCATCATTTTCTTACGTCTGCATTTCTGCAGCCCCACGACAGCCTGAGACAGTAATCGCTGGGACAGGGCTGATGCTGGCTGTCGGAGCCGCCGCAGAGCGTGCGCATCAGGCTCCTTTCTCCAGATCCAGGCTGAGCAGTACTCAGTTATTTAACTTAGGGCTTGTTATCAGCGGTATCTAAATGCTACTAATTGCTGTCCCGGGACTGTGAGCATGATGATAAATTTTTCTCCCTTATGTTTTAAATGAAAACATTATATGTTAGTGGATGTAACATTCACTCAGGCTTGCAGTGCTGGAGTAAATCTCATTTAAGTGATTTTAAAACAAAAATGCAACAAGCAATCATGAAAAGATGTCTGTTGATATATTTATACTTGGATTTTAATTATATTGCTTTATAATGTTTCTTATTTATATAACATATGTCGGTGAGGAAGGTGGGACTGGGTTTGTCTGTTTTATCCTGTTTTATCTTTACGAATTTAGCAGACAAAGTGGCGCACTTGCCCCTCCCCCTCCCTGCGCCCTTACTCTATGCGCTGGCTCCTCTCGGGCCAGGTCCTTGTTTCTGGCCCTTTTATCTTTTCAATGAAGTGCCATCACTGATGGCAGCTCTCTCTGTCCCCTCAGTTGTGTGGTGTGGCAGCAGACCCTCACCATCAAGCCCCGACACTCAGCCCAGGGCCTCATGACCGTCTGGACATTGGGGTACGGAGGCCCCGGCCAGTGCGACAATGGCTACTGTGCCTGCGCTCTGATGGCAGAGGGGCGATGGCGGCTTGTGCCGCTCTCTTTTGTTTTTTTTTCCTTGACTCCATCCCTGGGTTTTAGTCAGCTTTCTGTCCCTGGGAAAGAAATGCCTAAGAATGACAATTTGAGGGAGGAGAAGTATCATTCGGCTTGCTGTTCCGGAGGGCTCCGTCCCTGGGTGGCTCTACCCAAGGCAAGACAGCCAGGCAGCTAGGACACAAAGCCCAGGGAAGAGAGAAAGGGAAGGGCTGAGACTAAAGGCGGCGCCCACGGCCACTCCTCCACGGGCATTTCCTACAGCCAGGGCCCGCCGCCTGACAGTCTACGTGGCTATGAACTCCTCAAGGGATGAGCTCTCTGGCAAAGTTAGCGCATGCAGGATCAGTCAGATCACCAGCCAGGGTTCCCCAGTGCCGTCTCCAAGCTCTACGCTGGCCATCGTTCTCCCAAGAGAATGGGGAGACAACGACCTTCCTGGGCGCCTCTTGTTGTGTTGTCACAGCTGCCCTGACATCCTGAGCTGATCTAAATGTTTATCGTCATGTTCATCTGACTGATTCTGGGAAGAGCCAGCGACGTCACAGTGCCAGGTTCAGGTAACAGGCTGCAGGAGGGCGCACAGCAATGTCCCCCAAGCCCGCCTCCACCAGGTGGCACTCTGCAGGGGCGGTCGCCGTATTTTTTAATCACACCTGATAAAGACATTCATGAAAGGAGACTGCCAGATCTGCGTCAGAAAGTGACAGGGACAATGGGAAAGTGTGCTAGAAGTGACAAGGAGGAGCTTGAGGGGATTCACGCAGTGCAGTTTTCATTGTAATTTTTTTTTAATTGAAACATTCACTGTTCCTCGTGCACATTTCAGTCATGCCTCCTGTCCCACAGGCTTCACCTCCTACAGTCTCACTGGGCATTTGATTCCTAATGTGTGCATTTTAGGGGACAAACCTTCAAAAAGTAGCATCAGTCCATTAGATTTTTCTTTGACCCTCTTGCATCAGATTTAATAATGTATATTTTAAAGGATTTCTCCCAATTAATTACATCTTTCTAATTTATGCATATAAATTGGTTTATACAGTGGTTTATAAATTGGTTTATCAAATGGCTTGTTACTGCATTTTTATTATGTGTAAGATCATAGTTATATCTTCTTTTTTCCCAACCTGATATTGATAATTTGTGCCTTCCCTTACTCTTAATTAGTCTTGCCAGGACGTATTTTATTTTTCCCAGTAGCTAATTTTTGTCATTGTTGGCTTTATTTGTGTGCATCATGTCAACTCTTGCACATATATCTTTACTCTTATTATTTTCTTTTTTCTCGTTTTTATTTTTCTAGTTTCCATGGACTTTTTAAAATTAGTTTTTAATGTTTATTATTTATGAAGAAAAGTTAAACCTTTCGCTTTAGGTGCTGCTCTGCCTACATCTCGCAGGTTCGAATATTTCCTATTTTCATGATCACATATTTGCCAATATGCTCCTATTTTATTGTAGCATATTCTTTAAATCACTTTATTTAGAAACGTAAGGCTTGGCGGAGCCCCACAGGCATCAGGGAAACCCATATCCCCAGTTCCTCGGCTCGGTCTCCCAGGGGAGAAGCGGGTGAGCAGGACTTCAGTGTGAAACTGACAGACGAGCAGGAGGAATCTGCACCCTAAATCCCCAGGCGCATGTCCTTTGTACGAGTGTCCCTGCCAGTGCCCGAGACAGAGCTAGGCACAAAAGACCCCTTGGGGGCTACCCTGACCCTGCCATTCATTTAGTTTTCATTTCTCCATCTAGTCTCTGTTCCTGTCCTCAAACTCCTAATAATCTGACATTAGAGTCATAGATGCATCCTCCAAATCCCCCTTTCCCTCCGCACTAGAACCACCTCACCCCTTTGCTCAGACCTTGAGAAATACCCTTCTTCAGGTGAGGCTGGGCCGGGCAGCCCATCCCGCCCATGCACAAGCAGATGTGGTCAATACAGAAACGGATAGCAGGGCTGTGTTTCAATAAAACTTTGTTTATAAAAACAACAGGAAGCCAGTTTTGACACGATTTATACCACTCCTGGGTACCAGCTGATTCACTCCCTCCTCTTGTTCATCTGCTCAGTCTTTCAGTTGGAAGGCAGATCGTGTTAACCTGTTGTTTCCCAGACGTCTGCTTTGGGTGTCGCTGTCCTTCATGGCTTTGCTGGGTCCATCATGCCAACTCCCGGGGCCTGCCAACACAGAGTATCCCATCTCCTCCTCCTGCAGGTGCAGGTATTATCACTTGTTTTGGCAACACTGCTGATCTACCAGCCCCAAGTACTTCAAATGGTGGCGTTCAGGAGTCTTCATCCAAATGGGCAGCAGATGACTGGGTGTCCATTTCCTGTTTGAGAAGCCAGTGCAGAGAGGAGCCCTTCTCGTCCATCTTCTTGGATGCTATATTGGAATTTCTGGGGCATTAGCCATGTGTGGTCCTGTGTTTCCCTGCATCCCAACCCTTGGGGACCCACAGAGCCAGTGAGTGTCCTAGTTAAGCCTCGGGCTGAGTCTCTGCTTCCTCGGGGACTCTATCAACTCTGATTCTCATTCTGGGCTCCGTCCCCAGGTGTCCACCACCCGGCAGGAGTTGTGCCCCACATTGGCTTTGCACTCGGGCATCCTCCCCTCCCCACCCATGGACATCTTGGCCTCCCCCTTCAGGCCTCAAGTTCCCATCAGCCCCAAACTTCCGGTGTGGCTGTCTACAGCTGGTTCAGCGCTGGAGTGGAAAGGGGGCAGCCACAGGCTGCTGACATTACGGTCCATCGCTAACACCAGGGTTTCCATGTGCCAAAACGTGTGTCTCCAGGCTGGCTACACCTGACGTGTTTCTACTCAAGCTGACTGAGCTGAGATGTTTGAGGGGCTGGTGCGCCGCAGTAGGATCCCGACCCTGAACATGAGTCCACCCTAGTGACCGGAAGAGAAGCGTGGCTAATGCAGCGCCTGCAGAGAGGCTGTCCATTTGGAGGTCTGGAGCTCAGGGAAGGCCCTGCCTACCGCGCAGTGTGACTAGATTCCAGCCAACCAAGTGGCTGCTGCAGGCTTTCCACAAACTAACATGCCGCATGCCCCGGGCAGAAGCACAGTCATGGTGTTGGGGTTGGAAAGGACGTTGAGACCAGCAGCCAACCAATGCCAGGCCCCCAGGCCTTCTGAACACGTGTCTCTGCAGGGCCTCTCCAAGGACTAAGGTGTCCAGTACGGATCTTCAACTTCCGCCCATTCGGAACTAAGTCGCAGGCACTCGGAACAACGGTTCTGCTATAACAACAAAGACGGTGGCAGACAAACCATCGCTGGTCTGCGTTGTCTCTACAGAGTGACAGATGCCCAGGTTCCGACGTGGGTGTTTATGCAGGAAGGCATTAAAAGATTAAATATGACTACATTTTTGACAACAGACCCAGTCCCCCCTCAATATCAATATGCTGGCATTATTATTATTTTATGAAAACAATAATTCACAGTTTGCTGAAAGAGAATAACAGTATTGATCTTCTGAACAGTGCATTTTATTTTCCATTAAATTTTTATGGAGCATGACAAGCCGTGTGCTGGGCCCGATCTCTTCAGCGCACTAATGTACAAAGCTCTTGCAGATGTAGAAATTATGAGGGCTGTGTTAATAAAGCCAGCTCAGATGGTCTAGGAACAGAAAGTAAACATTTCCTTGCTGGAGTTTTGCTCTGAGCTTATTAGTTTTGGAGGTTTGTGAACTGACCCACAAAGGAAATAGAAATCTCTCCTCAGTGAACAGAGAGAAAGAAATATGTTAGCAACAATCAGAATCCCTTCTCAGAGGCTCTTTAATGGCATTGCAAATGCACATTTCCGAAGCAGCGGAGCAGGCGCAATCAAAGGCGCTGGGTAATTCAGTCGCTGCCCAACGTGTCTCTCTGCTCCACGATATTATCTGTCTCCTTTCCCGCCGTCTCTCGAGTAGCTTGGAGTAACCATGCCTCCGCAATTTTTCTCTGGGGTCTGAAAGCCCGTTCCCTCCTCTCATTTCTCTCCTCTTCCCTTAGGAATTGAGATTATGACAGGGCTGTCGGCTCTTGGACAATGGGTTACTTGTGAAATTTTTCTCAAATATCTAGATTTTAGATTGTAAAGTAAAAGGACTTAGGGTGGTCTGCAGGTACGATGTGTTTCCGTCTCTCCCTCCAAAATATTAATAAGTTAATTGAAGTACAAAAGGAGAGACTTTGCCAAAGCTTTGGTGGGGACGCAGTAGGTCAAGAGCCCTGAGCAGGGACATTTCTGATGACCACGGGCATTGCCTGAGGCTCAGCAGGTTCCTAAGCCCCACCTCCTCCACACTGCTACCGAGCCTGCTCTCTGGTGTGTATTTCTCCTCTACAGAGGGTCCCATGGATTGTGCAGACCCCATAGGTGAAAGGCTTCATCCCCTGAGTCCACCCTGCTCTGGTCCCAGGTCACCTGCGCTGTGTCAATCCATGGTCCTCATGACCCCTCCTTGAGCTGGGCTTCCTGATTTCCTAGGACAAGTCACATTGCCTGCAAGTACCATGCAGCCCAGGAGCAATCAGACGGGCAAGACACACAGGACAAGGTGGCCGGCACTGCAGCCCAGGGCCCCCCCTCCCCGCGCCCCGTGTCCCTGGGGGTCCTGCCCAGAGGTCTCTGTGCTCTGCTGCTTATGGGCATTGACTGATTTGGTCCCGACTGATTACACCATTGGCCACGGATCATTATGCTCAACTTCCAGTCACTGTATCACCCTGGGGCTTGGGGTCAGGAGGCCAGAAAGTTCTAGCCCGTGAGCACACGGTCACTTGGTCTGGAGCCAACCCCATCCTGGGAGGGCACCGAGAGTCACCGCCTTAGCCTAAACTCAGGTGGATCAAAAGCAGCTCGTTATGAATACTGAAAGATGCTCCTGCCACTCAGGAGATTCCCAGGGCTTCAGGAGGCTCTGCCAGGAGCCAGGGAACAACCAGATCTGTCCCTCATCGTCACTCTCTAAATTCTCCCAGCGCAGAAGCAGGGGGATCCAGGAGAGGCGCGAAGCGTCCAGGCGGCCGACCATGGCGGGGTGAGCCAGCTGCGTGCTCTCTGTCCCGGTTTCGGTCTGGATGTCCCCCAAAGCGTCATGTGCTCACAAGCGCTCACAAGCGGAGCATCGGGAGGTGTCCACCCCTGAGGGTGCGTTGAGGGGCTGCGGATGCTCCCACTGCTGCTTTTATAGCTCAGCAGAGGCTAGGCGCTGCGGTCTGATTGGCGGAGGCGGGCAGGGGGCGGGGCCCGGTCTGGCTCCTCCCGGCCCCTCCCCGCTCCTCGCTTCCCGTGGGCCTGCCAGGCCCAGCAGCTCTCCTGCTCTCTGCCCCTCTGCAGCCGTCCTCCTTTGGAGCCAGGGGACCCACGACTGAAATGTGAGCCAACATCTCCTTTAGCTTGCAAGCGCCCGGTGTTTTCACTCTCTCCAACACACACTGTGATGAAGTAAAACAAAGTGCCCCGACCCAATGGCCAATTCTGCATGCTTCGATCTGGTAATCTGAACAACTAATTTGAAAACAGCAGTATGCAATGTAACAACCATTGTTGAATTCCTGTTCTTTGGCTTAGTGAAATTGTGTATGCTCTCCATTTTTTCTTATTTTTTATTCTCTTTTAAAAAAATAAAAATAAACAGAAATCACAAATGCACTCAGCGTTTCCTGGTTACTGGTTGGGGCATCCAGTGGGCCGGCCTCATGTGCCTAGAGCCAGTGGCCCTGGACAGTGAGGGGGGCCACACTTCAGCAGCAGCCCACCTACCAGGGAAGGTGGAAAAGCCAGTCGTGTGATGGACAAAGGCCTCCAAGGAGGGGGCATAGCCCTTGAGCCTCACTGTCCCAGGGCCCTGGCACAACCCAGGCCGGCCCCTGGATGACTTCTCTAGCTAACAGCCAGCTCCTGTGCAGCCTCGAAGGCCCATCTGTAGGGGCCCTCCCCCGTGAAGGTGCCCAAGTGCCCAAGGCCTGCTACTGAGGCTGGACCCAGCCTTCTATTTGTATATGTCTGAGACCTTGTCCCGGCCCCCTACCCTGCGACTCTTAACAGCTGGCCATGTGTGGTCACTGTCCTCGCCCGGGCCCTGTGGGCCACCGTGGCCTGGCCCTCGCCCATATACTCCGCTCATTAGGTCTTGGCAGTGTCTCTGTGGATCTGGGAAATGTGGGGGCCTGTAAACCCAGGTGGGACGGTTCTGAGCCACGTCTACTGTGGTCCCAGATACCGAGGAAGCTGCTCAGCAGCACAGTAAAATAGGTCAAGGATATTAACATTCTGTTGGAAACTCACAAGTGTGTACAAAATACCAAAAATAATCAGTTTTGGAAAAACACGGGTTTGAAAAACAAACCTCATCCAAAATCAAAACAATGTTGACTCACAAGAATGAATTTATTTTGGAAGCCAGCAATTTCAGACTTAATTGCGTTGGTCTGCCACACTCCTCCTTCTTGCCTGGCACAGTGCTTTGACGGGAAAGCTCAGAACCGCCTGGGTGTTGATTTGTCTTGTGCGGCAGCAGACCCCTGTGCTCCCTAGTGCAGACCCCGCAGCTAATTCTTGCTTCAACTGCAATTAGAAGGACTTGAGTGCTCAATTTGAAATTTCATCCTCATGCTTCAAAGAAATTAGCCCGATGAGTGAATGCAGTAGAGTGAAGCTAATAATGAAAGTAATTCTTGAAAATACTTCACAGGCAAAGAAATTGCTTGTGTACCTTCTATTTAAAGAAAGCCCCCAAGCCAGGAGGGGACTATTCCAGGAGGCCACATCTTCCAACCCAACACCCAGCTGCATTCCTAGCACAGCATAATTGAGAGATGCCGCATGACGCCTCTCTGGTTTGCCCAGAATCTGTAAACGGTGGGGCCATTTAACTAAATTCACGTAATTGTTACAGAAAACATGGCCCGGACTTGTAAATATCTCCAGTGCTCAGGAGGGAATAACAATTAAGAAGGGTGAGATCTGGGTGAAGTGCACGAGGCCAGAGGGGTTCTGCATGCCCACATCTCATCCAGGAAGCATCCCGCCTAAGCCCACAAGCTCCCGGAGGGCTGCCGCTCCCTAGTGTGTTAGTGGGAAGAGGGAAGGTAGTGATTTCCGTCTCCTACTCTGCATGGTGTGACCGTGTGCTCCGGCAAAGTGGGGACTCCGTGGCTTCCAGGACACCCAGCCCTGGCAGTGATGTCAGATGGGACAGGCAGAGGTCATTGTCCCGTTGCGGGGACACGACTCTGATGCCCACAATTTAGAGAAGAGGTTGAACTGACTCATGGTTCTGGGGGTTCAGTCCTGGCCGGCTCCAAAGCGGGAGCATGGGGCAGGAGCAGTGGAGGCACACAGCTGCTTAGCTCGGAGACCAGGGAGCTGAGTAGGGGAGCAACACCATGCAGGAAGGGCCAGGGACCAGAAACACAACCAAGGCCCTGCCCTGTGACCCCACAGACCCGCTCAGGGTTGGCCTGTGCTAATCTCCTGCACGTATTTTAATTCAATGAAGTTGACAATCACAAGGCAGATCTTGCAGTAGCATGTGGTGGACTTCCAGATCAGGATCTTGGGCACTTCCTGAACCCCACTGCAGATGCCAGGCAGCTGCACCTTCCTGTGGACATTCTGCTGACTTGCTGTTCCCCTCTGAAGCCCTGACCACTCACTTGCTGACCCAAGGCTTCACCTGCTGACCAGCTTCATAGTGTAAGATCTCGTGCATGTGCCCATCCAATGCACCAGCCTGAGTTCTCTACACTCTGTGGGGGCGGAATTGTGACCTACAGGGCATCTCTATTTGGAGATAGAGCCTTTGGGGAAATAATTAAAAATGAGTGTGGTCAGAAGGACAGGACCCTAATCGGATGAGCCTGGTGCTGTAGAGGAGGAAGAGATGTCCCCGATCTCACTCCATGTATTCACAAGAAGACAGGATGAAGTCACAGCAGCAGGTGGCTACTCTGCAGTTCTGGAACAGAAACCAACCCTACGGACAGCTGGGTGCTGGACTTCTGGCCTCCACGATCCTGAGAAGGCAGTGTGACCCACTTGATCTAAGCTGGAGGAAGCGAAGACGGCCTCCTTCCTTCTCCAGCCTCCCTCGGCTTCCTC
>NDGN011149347.1:0-11599 GCA_002564285.1 Tympanoctomys barrerae | reverse complement strand
GGGGGGGGAGAGAGAGAGAGAGAGAGAGAGAGAGAGAGAGAGAGAGAGAGAGGATAAGCAGTAGGCCCTGAGGAATCTTATGTAAAAGAACAGAGGGACCAGGGCAACAAAACAAAACAAGATTTTAGTGGTAACTATGGCAACCTTCACAGATAAGGAAGAACATGAAGCTTGCAGGTCATTATTATTATTGTATTTCAACATTTATTAACTAACTGCCTGTACAGGATTGGGACTAATCAAGTTTTTCTCAGGAGAAGCAAATAAATGAAGATGAGCTTGCTTGCCCTAGAAGGAAGGCAGTGCCTTCCAAGAGCTTTTAATGAAGCTCGGGTGGATCCAACGACCGTGGAAGGCTAAGTTGTTGGTGCGGCACAGTGGGGAAAATTTTTTAGCCTAGAGATTATGTCATATAAAGGACAGTGCAGTGACATTTATGCCAGTGATATTTGACAGGTAAAAGAATATAGGATAAATCTATCAGGAGGAACAAAAGAAGATGAAGGTTAGATTTTAGATTAATTGAGTTCTTGCTCAGAGAAAGAGCCAGTAATATTGGTGTGTGTGTGTGTGTGTGTGTGTGTGTGTGTGTGTGTGTATGCATGTATATATTGTTTTGTCAGGCATCTTCTTGTAGAATCCCAACAAATTTGGTTTACTTTACAGTATACTAAAATTTCAATCAAAGAGTAGTTGTTTGGGCATCATAACTTTTTATTTTTAGTACCAGGAATCAAACTCAGGACCTTGTGCTTGCCAGGCGGGCACTGTGCCACTGAGCTATACCTCTGGCCCCTGGACATAATAATTTCTGAGGTGAAGTTACTGTGTCTTCCTACTCAGATAGAAGAGAAAGACTGCTTCAAAATAAAAACACCATAGAAAGGAAAACATGAAAATTAGATCTGATCTCCTGGAATATAGGGGCCGAATTTGGAAGGCAGATAGGGTAAAGAACACAGTGGGAGTTTTGTAGTTGGCATTGGCTTAGATTGTTTGCCAAGGGAAAACAATTTGGATCAGTACAAATACTGCCTGACTAACAACCTTTCCCTCAACCAGGACTTCTTCGTAGAACCACCCAAAGCCTGCTAAAAATGACCATTTGATTCCGTAGAGTCTTGCAGAAACACCAGATCTGGTGGGACCTCACACTTGTCATTGCGAACTAACTGGCTGATGCCCAAGTTGGTGGTGACCATTCTTCACAATGCAAGGCCCAGCTCTTTGCGCAGTAGATGACAGAGGAGCTTTAGAACGTTGTGCTGAAGTTAGCACACTAAGACTCTGGACATAGGGTCTCAGGACTACAGCAGGTCAGAGGTCAAAGGTGAATCAAAATTTTGCATATACTTAAAAACATTGGGGGAATCTCATAGACGGCCCAGATTTTCAAGTCTTTGTTGAAAAACCTGCCTGCCATCTGCTACAGCCACGCCATCTCAGCCTCTTAGGTGGAACATGCAGCGCGCAGGTCCCTCCCTCCTAGCCAGGCACTGTCCCCATTTCTGTTGACTATTTGTCTCCTGCAGATATTTGGCCCCACACTTCTGTCCACTGAGTACACTACATTGTCTTCTCTGGATTCATGGTTTACAGACCTACCCTTCCTTTAAGTTAGGCAGCCACACAAAAGTATTGTATAGCTACTTTGGGTCACTGTCTTAGTTACTTTTCTTACTTCTGAGACAAAATGACTCCCAAATTTAAAGGAAAGGCTTAGTGTAGCTTGCAGTTTGCAGAGGTTTCATTTCACAGCTGGCTGGCTCCAAGGCAGGGTGGCACGGGGAGAAATACTTCATGGTGGGTGGAAGGCAGCACAGCCGCAAAGTAGCAAGGGGGCAAACAGCAAGTGGCAGGCAGGGATGACAGCAGCTCTCTTTCGGTCCCTTATAGCCTCTCTAGGGTCCCTAGCATCCCACCATGTATCAACACCAGCGTCACATCCTTAATTCCAACATCACACTCTCTAGATCCAGCCACCACAAAGCCAGGGGCCCAACGACCACGATTTCTGTTTGGTTCCACAGCCCAAGTCGTGCTTGACGTTCTAGAACGATGATCACGCCCTAGTTTCATTCACAAAAATATTCCAGTTTGGACACAGAATATGTGGACTCTGTGGTTAGGAGAAGATTGAACTGAAGGGCTTCCGTGGAAAAGAGGAGGCCCTGTGGTACCACAGCTCGGTTAAGTGCTGCACGTTAACACACGGATAGCACAAAGGAGCGGAAACCTGGGGAAGCGCTGGCGTTCCGCTCTGCGCTTTAATGGGCCACCGTCAGCCCTACCCACTCTGCTCTCCAGCGTCTAGAGGAGCCTTTGAATGGGTGCCACCTCCCAAGAGGAGGGCAGCGTGAAGTGAGCCACGCGGGGGTGGGGGGGGACTCTTTCATCCTCTCTGTCCACACCAACCTCAGCAGCACAAGTCGCAGTGCTTACTTTGTGTTTCAAGCCCTTTGTTTCTGTCCCTTGCAGCTTCTTCCATTTACAAGCATCTAAAATTCTGCTGCTGAAATTCCCTTGGTTTTGTTTTCTTTTTTCAAAGCCCCAAGTGACCTGGCTTTACACAGGGCCACACGCACGCCTGCTGCTGCCATCTAGTGGACATATCATAACGTCTGTGTGCCTCATTATTATTATTATTATTATTATTATTATTATTACTTTATCAAACAGGGTTAGGCTAGTATTTACTTGGAATCATTCAGGTACGGCTTGCAATTTAATGAATGATGAGTCAAAAATCAAAATAGTTTTTTTAAGAATTAAACATACACTTATTTAACCTCTGTTTTGCCTTCGTGGGAAAGGATTTTCGATGCTAACTCTGAAAACACTCATGCAATGGGCAGCTGCATGGAGCAACAGTAACTGGATTGGACTTTTAGAATGTATTGAAATCTGTAAAAAAAAAAACAAAAAAAACACCCAACAAAACCATTGCACCAGGCTTTCATGCATACACGCAGAAACATGCTGGCTTGAAGAGTGAATAGATTCAGTTCCCACAAAAGAAAGAGAAACTTTTCACACCTTTATTTAAGAAGAGTTGGACTTCTCTTGTCAGATAAACGATATGACCCTTTGCATCTCTACATACAGAGGTTTTCAAAGCATTAGCAGAGGAATCCGTATCTTGGGTGGGTCTGGCCATTCCACCCAGGCAGCAGTTATGCTTATTTATCTTAACAATTTCATGGTGTAAGACTAAAAATGTGAATTTTGTTCTTCTGCTTCTTGTGATTGTCTCTTAGAAAATAAAGCTACGACAGTCTACCATCTTATCTACCAGCTGGGACACAAGCTACCTGATTTCTTTCTCTTTGTCAGGTTTCTTCCTCCCTTTTACCGAAATAGGCCCCCAGCCTGTGTCCTTCCCCTCTTCCTGGTTCATTCTTTTTTTTTTTTTTTTTTTTTTTCTTTTTTGGCTGGCTCAGGCTGCCTTAAGGGCGGGTCTGGTAACACAGGTGGAGGTGGGGATGGAACTGCGGTATCCGGCCTGGACTGCATTTGCATGAGCAGGCGCTTAAACAACTGAGCTGAGGGGCAGGCCTCTCCTGGTCCATTCTGTGTGTGTGTCTGTAGATTCCTTCCCACTAAGCCTTCCATTCACAGTGGAGACTCCCAACTGGCTCTCATTTAGTGAAATAGTTCAAATGCACTGAATTTGTCCTCTAATGCCTGAGAAAATATTCTGTGTAGCAATCTTGTTATATTGGGAAACGGGATATGAATAGAAATAACAATGAATAACATAAATTAAGGAGCATCTATATTTTAATGACTATAGCAATACCATTCCAGCTCTCCTGAGAATTTCACTGAACAGCTAAAAAGAATATTTTAGGACATAGTTCAGAGAGGGCACTGGAATAGTTAATATTTTATAATTATTTTTGATTTACAATGGTTGGCCCAAGACAGATTCTAGAAATAAACCAACAGGAATTGCACTCAGGGTAAAAATAGGGCATAAATTGAACTGTGGACACTATATTGGATTACACCACCATATTGTGCTTGCCACATTTAGACCTGTGTCATCCTTGATATTTCCATGGATGCGTTTATCCTGAGTTCATGCTTTCCAAAGACATTACAGAGACCTCCTGCTGCCTCAGGTTCCATTACGGCACCTACATTGAAATATCAAGTTGTAGATATTTGACACCATGTACTTCGTCATAGGAAAATATCTTAAGTAGAACAGGATTGGCCTCATCTTTATGTCAGTATTTCAGTCTGAAACCCACAGTGGGTAAGCTGTATCTCCGTCATGTTGGAATCCAGCTCTCTTTGATTCGAGTACAGTGGCATGTAGTAGCTTTGTGCACACACATTATTCATGTGATATGTATGTTAACATTTTTGCTACTCAGGAATCATGGCTCTTTCAAATACTTTTACTTTCTAATATGTTCCCAAAGAAGAAAATTTAGAAGTCATTTCAAATTAGCTTTTTGTAGTCTAGATAACTAGGGTATAATAAGCGTGATGGTTACCTACTTAAATGATTTCAACTGTTGCCTGAAATAGCTGTCCTCTGGCGAGACTGCTTTGGAGGGCGGAATTTATTAGATCCAGGATGTTCTGTTTACAGCATATTGCTATGTGGGCTCTGTTTGTTGTGTTTCCCCAAAACATTTAAGAATAACCATAGAGCAGTTAAACAGACCCTAAGAGAAACCAATAGACATTAGTAAGTTATAAATACTGACATGTTTCTCCAAATAGATCTGTTTTAATGTGTGTAGTTTCAGACATGCTTTAAGATGGAACCATATTGTTTTTTTGATGCATTAGACTAATTGCAGTAGCAAACGGATTCTTCTGGTAAAGTCAAGGATTAGTTTCTTCTCCAATTACTTCAGAGAGCCTTTTCCCCACTGCTTTGTTCTATGACAGTTTGATCTCAGTCTATCATAAGGTATATGGATAAATATTTTTAAATTATATTCTTAGTTGCTTCTTTAAGTTTTATATATATTGAAAGGTTTTAAGCACAAGACACTCCTTTCTTTTCCTTTTTCTCTTTCTTCTAAAATTCAGCCAACATTTGCCCTGATACCTCCATGGGTCTGAAATTTTGTTAGGTGCTGTGTAACTTGATGTTTAGAAAATAAGTAGTACATAACTTTCTTTTATGTTTTATAATTCTATTGTCTAATTTTCTTTTATGTTTATTGTGTAGAAAAAAAATCAAATTCATGTTTATATCCTGATAGTTTATGCATTATATTACTTCAACAATTATAGTAATTCCTTAAGGAACTTTCTGAAACCCAACCTGTAAATGTTTTTAGTCTTTATTCTCATGCTTAGTTAAATTATTCCAGTTGTGAAGAAAAGCTGTACACTATTCTGTGGTCAATCTTTTTTAATGTATTTACAATTATCCACAAAAAGATAAAGCTGTGTTAACTCATAGCTTTATTTTTTTTCCAAACAAGATCAGTATTCTCTCATAATTCAGCCAACTGCCAAGGTAGGAGAGATTTTCTTTCCTGGTTTGAGCTGGTAGGAGCACTTCAGCAACAATATTGTCATTCACTGACGAAAAGACTGATTTAATAGGAGTTGCTGCCTCCACCCTTTTCGGAAGCCACAGCAGGCAGGCCTGGCGTGAGGTTCATTAGAGTCTGGTAGGATGACAACAGACTGGGAAACAGCTGTAAATGATCAGAACCAGGCCTTGGCTGGCTTCAGCTTCTGCCAAGCCCAGCACGCTTCCAAATACTTTCTGGATTCCAAAGAAAACATGCCAAGTCTGTACCTGCTGATCACAGAACATGGACAGGATGTGCCTTCCTGGCCCCAAGGTTTGACAGGAAGTGCTAATCATTTGTGTCTGTCTGGTAGCCATATGTCAGTAGAAAAATGAAACTTCAGCTGAGTGTGTTTGTTCACGGTGAGGGGGTAGATAGTTCTGAGTTTTCTTTAGCCTTCCAGATAAATCTAACCTTTTAAATGGAACAAGGAAGGGACTTTGGGGATCATCCTGTGTAGTCTTGGAACAGTTGAATTTCCATTGGACTAGGGTAGGGGCAGCGCCGAGCATGGCATTAGGCACCAGAGATGTCAAGAAGACTAGGAGTGAGCCAGTTCTGCGTGCAGCGGTGGGGTACTCGAGGGCCTGGGCTTGGGCTGCCAAGATAGCTCAGTAGAATGAGCACTTGCCTGGCAAGTGCAGGGTCCTGAGTTCAATCCCCAGTACCACCAAAAAAAAAAAATAGTATGGTACTCAGCCTGGAACTGAGTGTTCTTGGTTAATTGAAAGATGAAGGGCATTGTGGGCCATGGGGAGAGACATATAGGCAAACAGATTGATAAAGATAGAGAAATACCATTAGAATGAGTATGGACTGAATAGACTACAAGGTACTCTATTTAATTAGCCTGTCATGTAGAGACCTAATGTCTAATTAATTAGACAAAATAGGATAGGTGTACAGATGCTATATTCGTTTTCATTGCTAAGATACCTTAGCGCGCGTGCACACACACACACACACACACACATTTCCTGTGCATATTTGCTGTGTATACACTCTGTTGTGTCTTGAGAGCTTTTGCTTTCATTTCATCTCCTTCTCAACAAATTTAAAAAGATGGATGAACTTGTGTAAGACAGACTTAAAAGAAGACTGGGGAGTGAGAAAGTGCCCATCAGCCCTATCACCCCATTTTTCTGAATATTCCTGGTTTGTTTGTTTGCTTTTGGTTCCAGGATTTGAACTCAAGGCCTTGCATTTGCCAAGCAGATGGTATGCCACTGAGTGATAGTCCTGGCCCAATATTTCTGTTTTGTCTTTATTATCCTTTGGTTACTCATATCACTTACTTTCTCTCAGTATTTCTCTTTTATCTTTATTATTCTTCTCTTGCTATTATTCATTCCTTCTTGTTTTCACTAAATTCAAGGATTGTCCATCTGTTGGTTGGTGATGTATTTTAAATCTCATGTAGGATATTTGCTTTTATGTTCCTATTTCCTCCATTGTCAGATCCTAAGCATTTCATAATACAGTTATTCATTTTGTTTCTCTGTAGCTACCATTATTAAGAATAAATTAATTGGAGACAATGTAATTATTTTCATCACATACCTGGTAGCAAAATGAAAATAAATGGAAAATAGACATGGAGAGTGAGGGAGGGACGGGGGTGTGGCACGGAGAGACAGAGATGGAGCAAACCCCACAGCTTTTTGATGCCATGTGAGTGGAAGCCGGCGTAGTCCTTCTTGGGAAATGTTGGCATTTTGGAGACCTGCCCAACAACCTTTGGCTTGCTACTAAATGCCATTTAACAGAAAGAAGGAAAAACCCCGAAAAGATTGCACTTGTCAGGCAGCATAGTGTCCACCCCCTCCAGAGTGTCCTTGTGAAGGATTTTTTGAACCCAGGTCACCACGCTTTGCACAGCATAGCCCAGATAGATGGAGAATTAACCTGTGACACAAAAGCCAACAGCCAAAGGCTGGCCTGAGACCTGGACAGCGCCTCCTTGCAGGAGCTCTTTTCCGGGTGCCGAGTAGACCCTTGCTGGGCAGAGTGTGGCCAGGAGCAGCGGTGTTTTGTAGAAGCGTTTCCATCTCTATCCCAGACCTTCTGCATCAAAATCTTCATCTCAACAAAGCGTCTCAGCCTCTCAGAATGCACATTAGATTTTGAGGAACACTGCGTACACAAACAGCAGGGGGAAGGAATTAGAGAGATATAAAGAAGGAAAAGATTAAAGAGATGCAGAGCCAGTGGGGCCACGAAGTAGTGGAGTCCACCAAGCTGAGTGCAGGGGAGTGAAGCCGCATTAGCGGGTGGACAGAGCACACTGGACGCAGGGCCAACGCTGAGGGTACAGCCACGAAACAGAGGGAAAGCAGCTTTTATCTGAGAGGATGACTTCGAAAATTGATACTGAGTTTGAGAGCGGCTTGCTGGCTGCTGGAACTCCTATGGCCCCTGCATAGCTACCTCCTTGTTTATTTTCCAGGTACCTTTGTGCCCAAGGTTACAATCAATGTTCTTGCTTCTTACATTAGTGAAAACTTGCAGCAATTTCTTAATACCATTAGAGAGTGTCTTTACTCCTGGTGATCTCAGAAATCCCAAAAGAGTTCTTTAATTCTTATGTCCAGGTCCAATTTCTCAATCTGCCAGAGGTTGGCGTCCTTGAAAGTTGAATTTTGATGCTAATTATGGCTTTGCTAATTCTTGATGAAGTTATGAGAAAGAGGTATGGAGACTTTCGGAATAATGAAATGAGGAGTTCACATGCTCTCTCCTTAAAAAAAAAAAATACGTGGAAAAAGAAGGCCAAATATTTGACCCAACTAGTTTCAGGAATCTGAAAAGTAGCTGCTTGTATGACAAGTTGAGAAGGATTTCCTAAGCAACGCACTGGACTCTGGGTAAAAGCAGTACCTTTCCTCGAGCTCTTCTTACTCTCAGAAACTTTGGTGTGGTAACTACCAAAGCAGGGCATCCTGTGAAGACCGGAGCTTAGTTGCTGGGGAGGAATGAGTTGATTTAAAACAGAACATGGAAAAGTGTATGTAGCCTTGGACATTGTCAGCAGCAGTACTGGTCTGGGTGACAAGCCACAGGAGGCAGGCAGGTAGCTGGCTTGACATCCTGGTCCTGTGTGAGACAAGCCACAGGACGGGAGATCAGGCAGAGGTGTAACAGCAAGGGCTAGGGAGTGAGACAGGTGTACTGCATCTCAGAGGAGGTCTCAGGTCACTCTGTAGGTTTCAAAGTCGGTACTCACGTGAAGGTTTGCACTCAGACAGGAGAGGATGGAGAAGATCTTAGCTACACCTGTTTCTGGAGCTGGGCACAAGACAGTGCTCCGAATGGAGAAGAGACACAGCTGGGTTTAGAATAACAAAACTGGGGGAGGATTTAAATTTCCTCCCTGTCCCCATACACAGATTCTCTATGCAAACGATGCAGGCTTGTTTACGTAACACATTTGAGTAAACCTCTCAGCAGTTATGATCAAGCACTGGGGCGTTCTTGCATACAAACAATCACTAGGTCACTGAATTTGAAAATAAAAATAAGATCATTAACAAAAAAGTAGAGACATTAACACTCTCAGAGACAAAATCCACAGATTTAATCCATGAAAGCTACTCCATAGATCATCAGGAATAATCATATAACATCAAAGTGATTATCTTCAAGAGAAAATCAGAATTCAGACTTGCTATATTAGCTAAAGTGTCCAGTGTTCATTGAAATAAAAATCCTAAGATGTGCAAAGACACCAGAAAAGCCTGACCCATCCTAAAGGCAGAAAAAGTCAGCAGAAAATGCCAATGAGATCTCCAGATATTAGTCTCTGCAAACAAAACTTCTAAATCAACAGTATGGAGAGATAGGCTCAAAGAACTAAAAAGAGCCCCATTTGGAATAATCAAAGATAATAATAGCAAAGATTCAGCAGATAAACAACACCAATCAAGGCAAAAATTATCCAAAGAAACAAGTGGGAATTCTGTTTTTAAAGGGTATAGAAACTGAAATGAATTATTCACTAGAGAAGCTCAAGAGCAGATTCAAGGTGGCAAAAGGAGGAATCGATGAACTTGAAAACTTATCAGTAGAAATTATCCATGCTGAATAGCAGAAGAAAACTATAAAAATGAATACACACTATGTATATGAAAAAGGAAGGTGCCTCAAATACCTTTCTGATGCCCTCAAATGTGGGGTTGATACAGAAGAGGAATTCCAGAAAGGAAGCAGACAGAGAGGGGGAAGAAAAATATTTGAATTAAATAGTTTTAAGCTTCATAAGTTTGATAAAATAAATTCAATTTTCATGTTCAAACCTCCATGTAGAACCCAATGACCTTCACAGCTAGACTTAGCATAATGAAACTACTAAAAGCCAAAGGCAGCCTCTAGAATTGCTACAATGAAAGGTCCAGGTGACAGCAGGCACTGAGGGTGACAGGACAGCCTGGTCTTGCCCTTGACAATGGCACATACATGTTTGCAAAGAGCTATGCACTTTCTGAAACGAATAACTTTCAGTCTTGAAATTTTATGCCTTAGTATTAAGAAAACTGAAGATATATCACATAGAGTTATATACACATCGCAGCATTACTCATAATAAGCAAAGCTGGAAACAATTCAAATATCTATCAGTTAGTGCAAAACAAAATACATGAGAACCACCCAATGGAATATTAGGTTATAATAAAAAGGGATAAATATAACATGGATAAACCTCAATGATATTATGCTAAGAGAATGAAAACAGATTTTTAAAGATTATGTGATGAGTAATGCATTTTTAAATATGTTGTCTAGAAAAAACAAATTTGGGTTAAAAAAAAAAAGAAAGAAAAGTCAGTGGTTGCCCCAGGCTGAATGCATTGGGCAAGAGAGATTTTTGTTGTTGTTGAGATAGAAAACCAATGCTGTAAATTGTTTGAAAGTTCCACAGTTCTATAAATTTACAGAACATGAATTGTACCAATGGGTAAATGTTATTTTTAATATTTATTTATTGTATTTAGGACAGGGTGCTCAGGGTCTCACTACATAGATCGGACTTGTAGTGATTCTCCTGTTTACAGTCTCCCAAGTGCTGGGATTACAGGTGCGCATCACCACGCTCAATCTCAGTTGCCATCCCAGTGTGCCCTGGGGGCGGGGCCAACATGACAGTCCTGGGGATCCAACTCCCTGGCTCCTGCATCTGCCTAAACAAGTGCTTTAATCTGCTGAGTTATTTGGCCATTCCTATTATTCATTTGGTACAGGACCTTGCTGTGCAGCTCAGATTCCTAGTGATCCTCCTGTCTCAGCCTCCCCAGAGCTGCTGCTCTAGGCATATGCCACCACGCCCTGTTTCGATGAACTGCTTGGTGTGGGGCCGGCATGGCATGTGGTACTGGGGTTTGAACCCAGGTTCCTGTGCTTGCCAGGCAGATGCTTAGACCCCCAAACTAGCTCCCTGGCCCCTAGTAAATGTTATGATATGCACATTTTACCTCAGTAAAGCTAAGGTGAGGGGACAAGGGACCTGTTATTTATAGCTGGTATGGGCAGTGTTTTTAAGGAAGAGAAGGTGTGTCCATGGTTGGACCTCTCTGATTTTAACTTATGTAGGTGACTGAGGAACAGGGCAGCAGGGTCATGTGGACAAGTACCAGGTTTAACCAGAGGCAGACGGCACCCAAGGGAGGGTTGGGCCTGTAGTCCTTGTTACAGTTGACAAGCTAAAATGCTCTGGGATGGCTCCTTTGAATAATTCCATGACCTTTGGCGCACAGCTGCTGTCTTGCCTGATAGAGGACAGGGAGACTGCTGGCTTGGTGGGGAAGTAAAAGGAAGGAGCTGGTTGAAGGTCTGAAACGGAGCACTTTACCTATGAAAGCTGTGCCACCCAGTGAGCCTCGACTGCTTGTGAGGGCTCGGGACATAGGAGCACCTGCACTGTAACATCCTGTAACTCAGCGGTGTTCCAAATTTTCTGATCAAGGAGATTATGGGCCCACAGAGGAAAAGGATCTATGATGTAGAGTGTGCCTAAGGAGAGTCACATGGAGGGAAAACATTCTCTCAGGCTTTCACAG
>NDGN011149334.1:0-12504 GCA_002564285.1 Tympanoctomys barrerae | reverse complement strand
TTTTAGTTTATTTTCTCTGATACATAAAACATGAAATTTGTACAAATTTGTGGGAAACCTATCCAATAGGTACCTACCAAATGCAGCATACATTGTTATGATATTTAAATTAGAAAATTTAAATATCATAGAAAATTAAACTTTTCTTTCTCTGCAAGAGAAAGTAATAACATTCATAATTCTTTCTTGTAGCTTCTTAAAATACAGAATGCATCCTATTTCTCTATACACTCCTGCAATGAGAATGCCTCAGTCATCTTAACATTAGCTCAGGGCTCATTGGTGAACTCCACACCATTCCTTCTTCCTCCCTATGCTTTTCTGTAATGAGCATTTTCTTCCTAATACCAAATTGCAATATGACCAATACAAATAATCATACAGTACTTGTCTTTCTGTGCCAAGTTCATTTCGCTTAATAGAATAAGTGCAAGCTCATCTGTGTTGTGAAAAATGACAGAATTCCATTTTTTTTAAGGCTGAATACTATTCCATGATGTGTATGTGACATTTTTTCTTTATCCATCCATCCATTGATAAACACACAGATTTTTATTTCCTCAGAATTCCCCAACAGTAAGATTGTTGAATTATATTGGCAGTTCCATTTCTAAATTTTGAAAAAACTCCATTCTACTTCTATAATGGCTATACTGACTTACATTCCTAACAACAGTGTGTGACAGTTCTTTTCTGTAGTTGTATCTCATTGATTTTTGTTTTATGTTTTAATTTTTTTAAAAAAATATTTGTTAGTTTGGTATGGGGTTGTCTTAGCCTACCCAGCACTGGGATTGCAGGCAGGTACCACCACGCCCAGTTTCAGTGGCCAGTGTGGTCTTCTCAGGGATCCAGGACCAGCATGGTTTGTGGAACTAGGGATTGAACCCCGGTCCTAACGTTTGTCAGGCAGGCCTTTAGACCACTGAGCTATCTCTCCAACCCCTCATTGTGGTTCTGATTTTTATTTTTCTCATGTTAAATGATACTGATTTTTTTTTTCATAAACCTGCTATCCATTTTGACATATTCTCTCAAGGAATGTCTATTTAGATTCATATTTCAATGGAATTATCAGTATTTTGTAATTCAGCTCTTGAAATTTTTTATATATTCTGGATATCAATTCATTCTCCAACATATAGGTTGTAAACATTTTTTTCATATCAGAAAAGTCAGTACCAGGCCTTACCAAAACATGCCTCATGGGAAACTAGCCATCTCTTCAGAGCTTTCTTCACCCTGAGCACCACTTGCAGGGACTTGGTCTTGCTAGTTTGTCACCTTGACCCAGAGCAAAGGTGGATGAATGAGGAAGAGACACAGAGATAGTTTAACACGCGGGCAACTTGTAGGCTTTTGCCCCTCAGTTGGTAGAGAAGTCTGAGTTTCTGGCACCTCCTCCTGCCTATATTCATTCAAACACCAGTACAGACATTTAAAGTAGCACAGGAATCAGCTGCTTTCAATATCCATTTAGCGCATGCCTAGGTAAACAACTTAATCTCAGCTATATAAACCTTACCATAAAGCCTTCGACTAGAACTACAATGTGATGTCCTTCCCACCTTGCTCATGCAAGAGGTCAATTGGGCCTTAATATTCCCCTAGACCCCCACATTGCCCTATTGCATCATTGTCTCTTTGCTCTATTGTTCCTTTTTGAGAGCAAAATTTTAGCTTGAAGGAATGTTTCCTACTTTGTGTTTTTGTTTACTATGTTTCTGGAATCTTATCCAAAAATCTCTCTTTTTTTTCTACATTCTACATCCTATGATTTCTTTTACTAGCTTCATGTTCACTCTTTCTGTGATGTGTTCAATTTTTCCATGATTTTTGCAACTAGTACGAGATAGTGTTCCAATTTCATTCATCTCTATGTAGATATTCAATTTTTTTCTAGAAAAATTATTGAAAATACTATCATTTCTCCAATGTGTATTTTTAGCACAATGTTGGAAATCAAAGAGGTAAAGATATGTGTGTTAAAGTGTTGGCTCTGTTGCTGTCTACTGTTGAGTGCTTACTCTACATATGTGATCTAAGTACATGATACATGTAGAATTATACAGAACATGCATTGGATAATGACCTCATTTCATTTACCGAGATGTTCTGGGTTTGTCCAAGTGTAGTATGTGTCAAAATTTCTATCACTGTTAAGGTGGAATAGAACTCCAGTGTATGAGTAGGTCACATTTTGATAATCCATTCATCCACTGACAAATGGTCAGCTTGTGCACATCTTCAAGAGCTTGCTGTAGTACTTCCACTTTATATCATGAAGTTTATATGCCTCCTTGTCTGATTTACAAACCACTCTGGGATTGAAAATCATTCAAAAATCAACAAAGAGCTAGCAATCATATCATTACCATTTTCATTCATAAATTCTAGATTTATACTTAATACTCCGGTATTCCATTCGGTCAGTGTGATAAAGAATAATTTCTGTGCACTCTGGAGAAAAGTTAATCGGAACTTTGCTAGAGAAGTATGTGCCTGTGGAAAGAAACCATCCAGAACCAGCTCCTGGTCATGCTTGTTTTAATTACATAGGATGCAAATTATATATAATGCAAATAATGCATGATCATATATTATACATCACATTATAATACATATGTGTTATAAAATAAATGACATATTAAAGGAAAAAGAGAAAGAATAAAAGTACCATAATCCATTTTAGACAAAGTATCTAAAATTACATTTAATTTAGTACAATTGTCTTACATGTTCTTTGGTCCATTATTCTGATTTTCAGCTTGGATATATGATAAATTAAATTTATAAGGTCTTATAAGATAAATAATTGAATCTGATGCTGGAAAAATAAAAGCAGAGTACAGAGGGCAGAAAGCAAGGGAATTGAGACATCATATGTGCATGTGCTAACTCCCACTGATGAGGGTAACCCTTACGGACTAATGAAAATTTAAAAAATGAAATCACGAAGTGTAAATCAAGCTTTGTTTTTTTTTTCAAAGATAGTTTTATTTAGTTAATGTCCCTTGAGATTCTACTGGAAATTTAGAATGAGCTTTTCTATTTCTACAAAAAAAATTATTATTAAGGGTTTGATATTTTACTTTTGTCTTGCTTAGTAATTCTCAATTTTAATTTTATAGCTATTATTCAATCGGTGTTTATTAGGAGTGCATTAATTAATGAAACATTAACTTCTTAGTTGGGTATTTTATCTTTTAATTCATTTAGTATGTTACTACTGGCTTAATCATTCTTTAGCTATCAAGTCGTAATTGTTAAAATTTGAGATCTGCCTGTGTGAGAGCTGCTGATGGAGACCACCATGGTACTAAGTACCACACAAGAGGCTGTAGATGACCAGCTAATACAGTTGGCTTATGTCACTCGCTGGAAACGGTATTTTTTTAGGATTGTTTCACAAAGGAGCTCAGCATTGAAATTTCTCACTAACTCCACAGTGAGATGAAAAATGAAGACCATTTTGACATAACTTAGAAGTTTAAATAAAGGTATACATCACAGTATATTTGTTACATGATAACTCATGAAATTATATTCTTATTACTTGAGAACACAGTATAACAAGAAGCATTCTGTGAAGTAGTATCTTCACTGGGAAAATTTATTTTTTGGATAGTGTTTGGGGATCAAGGTAAACATAATTAATAGGCTCTTTCATCACAGGAATTTTCAGAACAACATCCTGCTATTGTTCATTGTGAAGGCAACCACAGCCTTCCTATGATGCATACTTTTGCAAGTAAATTCTGCATTACACACTTCACTATTGAACCTTCGATGCATGCATATCATATTTGAGGTCGTAAAAAAGGAAGACAGCAAAAGGCATGACATGCTGAGCCCTGAGCACTTTGATGGACTTCTGACAATGCTACATTAAAATCAGACAAGACTAATCCACTATTTTTCAGATATATTGGGTAAAATAATTCACCAAGAGACTTTCAGTTTTTCCATTATTTTTTCATAAACAACTCTACTTATATTTTTTAAAAAGAGTGTTTTTGTTTTTCATGCATAGAAGTCAGGGAAGAAGTAGTCACCATGTTCCTATTTTTTGGTACCTTATCAACTGGCAAAAAAAAGACAAGTTGAAATTATCAAGGACCCATTTATTTTCTTTGTTTAAAGAAAACCTGCAAAACTAGGATGGACTGGACCTGGTCTCTGGATAGGATTATTGAGAACAAGAATCTAGTCCCCTTCCACAGGCACAAGCTTCTAAAATAATGTTTAGAAAGGAGTAATATCATTACATTAATTACATTTTTTTTCAGATTGCACAGAATTATTCTTTCATCACATTGACTGCATGGAATATCAGTATTATATCTATGTCTTGAATTTATGAATGAAAGTGATAATTATCACATAGCTAACTCTTTGCTGATTTTTGAATGATATTCAACCCCTTTAAGTGATTTGTAAATAAGACATCACAGTATCTAGTTTCCAAGATATGAACTGGCAGTATTGCAGAGCACTTAAAAACATGTTTTTGCTTGTGTAATGCATATGATGTAGCTGTTTATGAATCATGTAGTTACAAATGGATCAATAAGAAATTAGTAAAGAATGTTTTGGGTAAGTTGGACTTTATAGTTTTCTGCTTTCACAATTATAATGAAAAAACTTACCTGCAAGGCATAGATCAGATAAAAAGCTTTTATTTGAATCTTCTTACTCACACCAAAAATATGATTACTAACAAAATATGAGCTGAGATCAGAAATTCAAAATTCCCTTAGAGTATTTTATGAAGATTTTAATTTAAAGGCAACTATAAAAATTATCGTAGTCGAGCATAATTTTACAAGGAGCCTATAACGATGTGAAATAATGTTCATTGCATTTAGTAAAGGCAGGTATTAGCAGATATAGAAAACTGTGAAGATTTGTGTGTTAGCACATTTGAAGTGTTCGTTATCATGAAGCTCCACCTATAATGAACAGCAAACTATGTCCTCAGTGTCATATTTATTCAGTTATTCATAACATGATTCTTTCAATTTTTCTTATTTACATGTTGACTTATATGAGTTTAGATGCAATACTGAGCATTTTGAAAAATCACACCATGCAGACAAGTCCTGTACAGGATGATACTAACTTTTTTTTTATGTCTTTAGTACAGAGTCTACAGGGTCTCACTACACAGAATGGATTTGTAGAGATCCTTCCTGTTTTTCAGCCTCCCATTCCCTGGGATTACAGACATGCACCACCATGCCCAGTGACAGTCATAGTCTCAGCACAGCTGGGCCAGCACAGCAGGCCAGATGTTGAACCCCCATCCTCTGCATCTGCCTAAGCAGGTGCTTTAATCTGCTAAGGTATCTGGCTGGCTTGATACTAACATTTTTTGTCCACCTACATTTGCTATTGTGCATTAAAACATTAAAGAGGCAAAATCACAATATTTAAAGTTCATCCCCATGTGTCTTATCTTATTATTGAAGTGGCTTCCAGTGGCTCCAACTGCTATGACAACCCTAGGTGAATTACTTAAGGCCACTGTAAGTGTATCAAAAAATTATTTTTATTTTATATAAATATAAAAATTCCCTCTTGCAAATGCTAGGTTTTAAATGTCATGAATATATAATGTTCTTTCAATCTTTTAAAAGTTTTCTTCCAAAGATTGTGTTATTATAAGATACAAATATCCGATAACCTGGTGGGGAGTTATCTGCTATTTATAAAAAAAAGTCTACCTTCTTTACAGAAAGCCAGATTTTGTTTGCAGGAATTATTTTCTAGTGGTCACCTTGGAGAATACAAATTCATAGCTTCACCTATCTGTGATGTTTCTAGAGGTCCAGAAGACAGACTGTGCCTTTGTAGCTCTGTGTGAGAACTGTGCAGTGCCCTCCTCTCTAAATCAATGCCCTAGCAGAGCCTAGCACCATAAAGCAGCAATCGGCGACCCCAGCCATTGCCCACTCATTCACGCTGCATTCTTGCAAGTGCTGTGTCTTACTACCAGGCTATTACTGCTCTGTAAATAAGTTATACGTGATGGAATCAGGTAAGGATACCTACAGTCGAAGGAAGCCAGGCTGTCCTGAAAACAACCAAATACAACCTAGTACAGCAAACCTCAGCACCATTTTTGGATTGACTGTATATGCAAAGAAGCACAGGACTTTTCTAGCTCTATTACTGTACAACTCAGAATACTCAGTTACTAAGAATAACTAACATCTGATGTAATTTGTTAGCTACACAGTATAATGTACTCATTAATTACTTATACTCTAGCATAATAGGCATTTTAAAATCAGTCCTACATTTTTGTTATAAAATTGTTCATGGAATGTGAATTCTCTAAAATTATTTGCATATAAAACATAGGCTTACTATTCTACTTGCTGTTTGTAACCTGCTTGACCTCCCTTGCACGGCTTTTCCTCCTTTCATCAGTGTGTTGCTTGTTGGGCTGCAAGGAAAGTATGTCCCACATATAAAAATTAAGTAGATCACAAAAGTAGATCCAAATATCATACTGAAGACAAACTTTGAATAAGTATGCAGGCAGTTTCATTAATTGAGCTAATGACATCTATTTTTCTTACCTAGGTACTTCTTTTTTTCTTTATTGACTGGTGCTTGAATGAATTCCTAAAAGATCACAGATTCATGAATTTCAGATTGATTAGGTATTATAATCGTGTTATAGAAAAAGTTGTGTTTGTTAATAAATGATTCTGATCACTGCAAAGGGAGATATAGAACACTGACATAATAGAGAGCTACATTTAATAAGTGTGTGTGTGTGTGTGTGTGTGTGTTACACAAGTTTGTTTTGAAGTGCATGGGAGATTTAACAGGAAAAAAATACAGCTAGAATGTCTATGTGTGGTTTCTAAATTGAGATGATCTTATAAGGAAATTTTTCTTAAGTCTAAGCTAATATACAAGATACTTTTTAAATTTACTTGCACAAGCATGTGAAGCTACCACAAAGCGACTTCTACTGCACTTTGGCCACGAACCTCACCGCACCATCCCCTCACAGGAGCACTTTCCACATTGTCTCAAAAGCCTTCCCAAGCATCAGTCTGTCCTTGCAGGTTCCTCCCGATTTGCTGCCATGTTGCCTTTGTTCCCATGATGAACGAGACTGGCTTGTCCTTAACAGCAGCGATTGACAGCAGGTTACACTTACCCATATGTGTGGCACAGTGCCAACTTCAGCTGCTCGGTGACTCACTCCAAATGTCCCTGTTCAGCATCATTCTCAGCATCATATGTGGAACGCAGCATTTGGTTTATAATTTTTGGTGGCAAAAGTATCACTTTGGGAAATAGTTGAAATTTTTCCATGCCAGTTTTGCCTAATAGTTAATTAAAATTTTTTATCAAAATGTCTACAACATCTATATCTATTTATATCTATCATACCAAGAAAAGTGCTGTGCTAATCAGTAAATATGTATAAGATTACAATGAATTGAAGATTCAATGTAATGTGTAAGATTACTTTGAATTGAGATGAATTAACTTAAGTGACTATGAATGAAGCTGCATAGTGTGCAGCGTGTCCTGCATGTAGTTGTACCATTCATTTCAGCTTTTGCTGTAGTTGAAAGCTTATGTGCTCTTAGATCCTTCTAAAACAATTGGAGAGTTACACTGATAAATATTTGCATAGCTCCAAAGCAGTTCACACTCTGGAAAACACTGGAGACTGTAAGTGCTAAAATAAAATAAAATAAAGCAGTGTACAGCATAGGACAGTGCAGCAACTTGGTACAATCAATACATCTCTTAAAATTTTTAGTATTAAAGTTAAAAGATGAAAGCCCCTGTTATGCATCCACAATAACGATGGGATACAATTTCATCTGTAAATGGTGACATTGTCTTGCTGAAAGAAAAAAAAAAAAACTTTTGAGAATAGTTGCTAGGGATATCATAGGTGCTGTGTCTATGGAAACCAAGCCTACACAAAACGTGTAGTGAAGAATAAAGAGACACCTGGAAGAGTGCCCAGTGTGAGAAAGACAATGAGAATTTAGCTTTTGAACAGTCATTAAAAAAAAAAACCAAAATGAGAATTTAAAAATTGCCTGCGATGTTTGGGAATCAGTGGCAGGCTTCAATTCAGGAAACACCATCAAAATAGAGAAACCAACACCAATACAGTTTTTAACACTTGCTTCAATTTGCTAACACCTTACTAAAATTTGAAAAATAATAAAACACTGCTTATGAAAGATGTTGCCTCAAAATTTCCCTTACCCCTTGTATTATCTGTGAGTCATGTAAAAATATCCATGTGATCTGCAAGTACAATTATACTTCAAAGATAACAGAGCATAATTTATTTTCTTTTTGAAATGTTGAACCCTGGTACTTCTAATGATTTTGGGCTTCATTAATTAAAACAGACTGCCATATCCTGGATCAGGTTTCCAGAGCTTGCTTCACTTGTTATAAATGAATCTGTCTGAAGGAATGACTCTCCTTTAGGAAAGAAATAGGCCAATTTCCTGTCCTCATTTAACTAATGACTTCAAATATGTTTTTCCAGAATTTTTCCTGTCTCCAAATAATTGCATACATGAAATAAATTTTTAAAGAAAAAATCCATCAGCAATCGGTCGGTTTCTAAAGATATGAAAATAATACAATATTTGTTTTCTTAATTGATTCATTTTAATAAATCCATCCTTTATGTTAGGAATAAGTATCCAAATAAGTATAAAATACCTAAGGTTGAGTATAAATAGAGTCAACAATTTAGTGAGGAAGACAGATTTTTATCAAAGTACCAGCCATGTAAGTGCAAATTGTGTCAAAGATAGCTCTCTTTACTAGGTAAACCAATGGTTTTATTTAATTGAGGTACGCTTAGGCTACACAAGTATCACAAAACCACATTTTCTGTTAAAAGTAATGGTTGCTATTGTAATGTGGATCCATTAGCAAATATTTTAAGATAACCAGCTATACAGAGTTTCAGCACTTTATCATCTTATAAAAAAGAGAACATTAGGGTGGAACACAGAGGACTATGGATGGCATTCTATTTTTGAGAACCAAGCTATTGTTCTTTGATCATAGAAGATTCTCTTTCAGGCCATCTAATTTTGTGTGTGTGAATTACAAAGTAAATGTTTTAACTTCAAGAATTAGTTAAAAGTAGATTAAAAATGTAATAGATGGATATTCTATAAACAAGTGGATACGTGAAAATGCTACACATAGAGGCCGAGATTACAGAAAATAGGATCCCAGCTCTCCAGGGACCACTTGGGCTGCGTAGAAGTCCATTAGTTCAGGAAGAGGACTGGAGTTCAAACCAATCAATCATTTCTCGCTCGGCCTCCTTTCTGCCCCCAATTACACGCCCCTAACTTTCATTTAACTCTTAGGGAGCCATCCAGGCTTCCAGAGGCCAGCAGAGGCCCTGTGAGTTGAGTGGGGAGTAATTGATGCCTTTCTCCTCGCTGTGCTTGGCTCCACAGGGCAGCTGCAAGCAGAGCCCGCACTCCTGAGCCTGGCGGGAGGGCGCCACGGAAAAGCTCAGTCGGGGCTTCTGCAGTGTAAATCCCAGAGCACCAGCTTTGCTAAACTTTTGGACGCAGGTGTTCTCCTGTCTATGCGCCAACGTTCCCCACCCCCACTTCTCATCCTCCTTGCATTTTCTTCTTCTCTACTAAAATATTTCTATTCCTTTTTTGTGCATCATTTGTTTTTGGTCCTCTTGAAGAAGGAATGTGATAAAGGGGCTGAAGCCATGTGTAAATATTGAGTCATTAACTGATACTTTGTTAAGATTATTATTACTAGCATGGTTGTTATTAATACTTCTTTACCTTCATTCTTGACTTTAAGAGGTTCGGGATGTTTATGCAAGGGCAATTCCTTATCTTCATGAGATTTTATTTTAAAAATTATTTTTAGCACGATTGCTTAAAATTGCTCATTGCAAAAGAAGCGCACAGCTGCATACTGACTTTGTATTTGCAGAGAATTTTAGTAATAACACTCCGTTCTTATTCTTATATGAGAAAAATGACAAAAACATTTAGCAGCATTCAAAAATATGCCAACATTGTCCATGAATCGCAACACTTGACCTAGCGAAGTTTTAAATGAGTTATTATTATTATTATTATTATTATTATTTGTATTTTAGGGAAGGGTATAAAGGGTGTTCAGGGTCTCACTACTAGCTCAGATCCGTAGTGATTCGCCTGTTTACAGCTTCCTAAGACCTGGGATTATAGGCGTGTGCCACCACCCTCGGTCTCAATTGCTGTCTCAGCGCGCCCCAGGGGCCGGGCCCAGCATGACAGGCCTGGGGATCAAACCTCTGGACCCTGAGCCTGCTTGCAGTTGCTGAGCGATTTGGCAAGCCCTAAAAATATGAGTTAGATTAATGATTAGTTCGTTTACTTTAAACATTTAAAATATTTTGATTTTATTATTTTTATATTAAAGATACTAGAAAAAAACTAACAGATAAGATGTTAAAAACATAATACACAATTTAAAAAAAAAGAAAAAGAGAAAGTTGGGGAGGAGACCAGGGAGATAGCTCGATGGTCTAAGCACCTGCCTGGCAAGAGTAAGGACCTGGGTTTGATCCCTGGTACCTCATGTGCCAGACACTGAAACCTGGTGAGGTGGTGCATGTCTGTAATCCCAGCACTGGAGAGGCTGAGACAGGAAGATCACTAGGAATCCAAGCCGCATATCAAAGCTTTGTACCAAATAAATAAATAAAGATGATAGATATTGAACAGTGGTTGTTATAGTACTAGTCATTTTATTAAAGTTATTTTATTTTATTTTATTTTTGTACCAGGGATTGAACTCATGACCCTGTGCTTGCTAGGCAGGTGCTTATTCTACTGAGCTATCTCCCCTGTCCTTTATTAAAGATTGATGACAACACAATCAGTTAATTTGTTTAGGTAGTCTAAAGATTAAAAAAAGTCTAGTAAAAAGTATTTTATTAATAAGCAATATATATTTAAAATAACATGTGTACAAGAACATGCGTTAAAATTGTAATATACAAAATAAAATTATTTCTACATTCTGATGGCTAAATGAGCTATTATGTCCTATTAATGTACTAATGGATATTTTTAAAAATTATCTAACATGATGTATATGAAAAACTGAAATATTTTTAAATAATAAAGGTACTATTGCATGAATTATAAGAATTACTTTTTACAAAAGCTCTAAGAATGTGTGTGGCTCCATTCCTGCTCCTTGATGACCATTTGACCTAGATATCTCTCTACGCGAATTCCAAGTAAAAACTTTTGCATTCCATCTCATGGTTTTATAGTCCAGATTCTCATGAGCTCCTTGAGCATACTGACTTTGGATTCACCAATGGACTTTTATAAGAATAGTAAGTACTTTCAACAATTATGTGTAAAATGGCCAAATCCTGTTTAGGCTCACAGTTAAAGACCCAGCAAACATTCCATGTGAGTAAGATCAAGTGAAAGAAAGTGAAAGAAACCCATTACTGATGGAATCCCACGTTCACTGTCTTCAAGGTCCCAGTCCCAGTAATATAAGAGGGGACTATTTTAACCAAGGTCTCAATTACTATGAAATTATCTTAAGAAGAAAAGAATCCTGCTTTTTCCATCATGTTTATTCCTGCTCTTGTAGTACTGGAAGTAGAATCTGTGACCTTTAGCAATAAGCTACAGCTACAGCCCTTTTATTATTTTCTTTTGAGACAGAGTCTGTCTGAGTCACTACATTGCTCAGGGTACCCTTAATCATGTACGTGATGTACTGGCTCCACTTTTCAAATAGCTGGGATCATAAGCATGTGGTGTCATGCCTGGGCATAGCTGGTATTTTTTTAAAGCATCCGTTAATAAGCATCTCTTGTCATGTATTAACCTCTCTATATTGGTTTTATGTTTTAACAAAAAGGCATTTTACCATTTTCTTCTCTGTTAATCTTAATGCCTCCTCCTGTGTCACTAAGCTATCTATGCTAATCTGACTTCAAGATTAGGATTTTTTTTAAGTATTTGTATGAAAACACTTGTCATGTAGCTTTATTAATGAAAAACCTGTAGTCAATGATTATAGTGAGAAGCAGTATAATTTTGATAGAGAGAATTGGCACAGGGAAAAATTGCCTTGCAATTTTTCTCCATAATATTCTAAATAGTGTTGTAATATTCTGAATATTCTTAATCACTTTTTAAAACATTTCTGATCTATGAGAATAATAACTTCTTCATTTTATTATGCGCTCTCTATAGCCAGTTAATATTCATGTAAATATGTTTGGTAGAAAGGCATGAGATCAACATTTAGAAACACCCCAAAAGTTAATATTCAAGGCAATTACATATAGAGATGACTTAAATTGAAATAAATACTCATATAGAAAAATTATAACGATGAAGTGTAAGAAGTAAGGGGGACTTACTGAGCTGTAGGGGACTCAGGTCAACAATTTCTGACATTGCCAGTGAAGTGGAAGACCCAATA
>NDGN011149306.1:0-11978 GCA_002564285.1 Tympanoctomys barrerae | reverse complement strand
TACTAACCTGTTTTGAAACTGTTTCATTGCTATTTTATCTTTTTCTCATTAAAATGAATAAAAGATTTTTTAAAAAAGCAAGTTAGTGTTGAGCAGGTGGAAAAGGAAATAAAAGCATTCCAAAAGAAGAGAATTAAAGGGAAGATTGTAAGTCCCAAGATTTTTTATGGGGAATGGGGAAAAAAATAAAGGGCATACAGGATGTGGTGGCACACTCCTATAAACCCAGTTACTTGGGAGGCTGAGGAAGGAGGACTGCAAGGTTGAGGTCAGCCTCAGCAACTAGGGAGAACCTGTGTCAGAATAAAAGATTTTAAAAGGGTCTAGGGATTGATTCAGCTTAGCACTAGAGTGCTTGCCCAGTATGCAAGGCATGAGGCCCTTGGTTCAAGCACCAGGACATGAAAGCAAGAAAGAGAAAGAAGGAAGAAGGGAAGGAAGGAAGGGAAGGAGGATGAGAGAGAAGAAAGAAAGAAAGAAAGAAAGAAAGAAAGAAAGAAAGAAAGAAGAAAGAAAAAGGAAGGGAAGAAATGAGAGAGGAGAAGGAGGCAGAAAAGAAAAGACATGTTTAGATACAGGTACCATTGTGGTGAGGAAGAGAAAGAAGAAGAAGAGGAGGAGGGAGAGAAGGCGAAGAGGAAGTGAAGGAATGAAAAGAAGGAAGAGATACTGAAATATGAGTAGTGTCAGATGAATGATAAAGGGAAATCTGGTGCACCCTTCAAGGGTCAGATGCCCAAGGCCTCAAGATCCTATGACACTCAGGTCCTAATGGGAAAAAGGCAGACAGCTTCTAGTAGTTCTCAAATTGAAGTCTGAAAAAAATTGCTTAGATAGACTTCAGAGCTAAGCAGAAAAGCTCCTTCTGCTCAGCCCCTGGTGAGTTGCGGAAGGAAGCCCTGTATTCTCTTGTAGCACATTTGCCATTTCTGACTTCCTGTTCCCAGTGGGCAAGAACATTCAGCTCAGTCTGGGATAGGCTCCTTAGCTACATGATCCAGGTTCCACAACATTTGTACAGAGGGGTACTTAGGCTCAAGATAAGCATTAGGAGCAGGCAGGAAGACAAGAGAGGAAGGAGATGTCTTAAGTAGGTCCAGCCAGTGAGGCTTATTAGAAGGTAGAAGTCAGGTCTTTAGGCAGACGGGAGAGTCATTTGTCTATCTAGGCTATTGCTTATTGGCTATAAAACACATTTTGTGTGCCAGGCATTGTATTAGATTTAAGGAAATATAGTAGCTGTCTTTAAGATTCTCATAGTCTAGGAGAGGAAAAAAAAACATGAAGAAATAATTAGAAAATGGTGTGGTGATAGAAATAAGTGCTAGGTAGAGGAACAAAGAAAAGAATGACCGGCAACACCAAGGACAGCCTCAAGGAGGATGTGTCAGTTGGTGAAAGTCTTGGAAGATGAGCAGGTATTCTGCAGGGGGGCCATGGGACCTTGGACATTCTAGGGAGAGAGAATGCTATGTGCCAAGGGACTGAGGTAATCATGAATAAGCACCATGAAAGGAAGTAGTTTGGGATAGCCAGCAGTTGGGAAATCCAATGAGAAGCTGAAGGTCCTGAGACCGAGGAGGTTGGTGGGGTCAGGCCATGAAGGACTGCATGCAGTAAGGGGTTTGGATTTGATGGTAGAGGCAAAAAGGAACCCTTGAGAGGTGTAAGGAAAGGGTGAGATATGCTTGGCTTTGCAGTTTAGAAATACAGTATCTCAAAACAATAGAGAGGAGGAATCCAAAAATTGGAATTGTTGCCAGGGAGATGAGACAGTATGCTACCATGGAAATCAAGAGAAAGAATGGGGACAAGTCCGAGTTAGAACAATGGAAGCAGTGGACATAGAAAGGAAGAGACCAAAGAGAGAGAAGAGGTGGGTGGAGAAAGTAAGCCAGGAAGGCCATTTTCTATTTACTTGCTGTGTGTTTCTGGCTGGAGCCCAGAATAGCTTCCCACCTGGCTGCACACAAGCAATGGCTTTGTTCAAGCATTGCATCCTGAACCCCAGAACTTTTCCTTGGAGGATTTCAGGGGAAAATTTAGATCTTCTTGACTCTCCATTTTCTTCTAGTTAATTCCAAGCTCTAGATCAACAGTGTCCTCTTCAACCTTCTTCCTGTCCTTGTGTCTAACATTAGAGCTTTTTGTTCAATGGACACCAAAGAAGCTGTTGGCAGGTTGTCAGATTTGGGGGGACAGAGAGCTTTGTGGAGTATGAGTAGCTTAGAAAGTATAAAAAACTGCATGCCAGGGCTCCTCTTCTATGCTAGCTTGGGGCCTGGTGCTATGCTAGAGGAAGGAGACAGAAAAGGCGTGAGGGTAGGTGGGGGCACCTCCAGCTTATGCTCTTTTTTGTTGTTGTTTGCCCAAGTCTTTCCTCAGTGCTTATCAAGCTGCCAGCTCCCCAGACTCTAGACTTTGTAAAGGCTTTTGCTTTTTGCTCTGGGTGAGGCAAGTGGATGAGAGGCCCAGCCATCCTCATGTTGCCTTCCTCCATTCTTAGGGGCAGGCGCTAGCTGGCTGGCTCTTTTTGCCCCCACAGACCCACCCTTCCTCCTCCTTTCTGTTCTGGGCCTTAGAAGCTGACTCCAGTGCATGGCCCTAACCAAGTGCCCTTGCCTTCAGGATTCCTGATGGGTTTGGCACATGGAGAACACTAGACAGCAGGACAAGAGACATAGCTGGCTCAAATATCGCTCTGGCTCCTCTGCTAGCTAGCACTCCTCTATGGAATGTCACAGGTCCTACTACAGCCATGGTCATCATCACAGATCTTGTAGGATCTGCACCTGTTCCTTCAGTGCCTGCTGTTGCCAGCCCTTGGGTACTTCACCTTTACCTTCTCTCTGTAAACTATCCCTTAATTAAATTTGCCTCACTTATCCATTTGTGTGGGCCTTTATTTCTTGCTAGAACCCTGAATAGTATAACAGGCATCATGAGACACTAGCTGAACATATATTTGTTCTAGAAAATTCTCGTTAGTCCTTTCTTACTTTGTCTACCATGGATCTCTCTATAATGTATCGATAATTGCTCCTTTTTGTTGGGTTGATAGACAAATTATAGAGAAACCAAACAGAAATTGGATCTCATGTCCTTGGCTAAGAGAATCTCGTAGCTCTTCATTCCTCCAGCTTTTCAGGGAGTACAATGGCTAAGATAGCTCATTTTTAGTAGGTAGAAAATTGAGGTTCAGAGAATGTCAGGATTGGGTATCTGAATGGCTTGGAACATTCATTCATTCACTTATAGTCAACAAATGTTTGTAGAACACTACATTCAAGATTCTATGTTAGGGCTGGGGATATAGCTCAGTGGCACAGTATCTGCCTGGAAAGTGCAAGGTCCAGAGTTCAATTCCTGGCACTGAAAAAGAACAACAAAATCTATGATAAAGGATATAACAAATAATATGCAAAATATAATTCTAGTATCATTGAGGGCACAATTTTATTGAGAAATAATGAAACAAATACTTATAACACTTATAAATAACCTTATTAAAAGGGGTAAGAATGGAGTGATGTGGTAATACACAAAAGTGGCACTAGTCTTGATCTTGGGGGTGGGCAGAGACAGCTTCCCAGAGGACATGAGTCTAAGCTGAGACATGAAGGAGATTTGGGAGTGACAGGAGTTGGGAGTGTGAGGGAAGGAGAGATGCAGGAGGAGGGGACAGAATGTACAAAGACAAGCAACTGGAAATCAGGGTCTTGAGAAACTGAACGGAAATCAGCATGGAGCTTGAGGGGAGAACATGGGGGACAAGCTGGGAAAGCTGTGGAGACCAGAGGGTACATCGCCTTCTAGACTGTCTGAAGGAAGTTAGGCTTTGTTCTGAGAGCAATGAGGAGCCACTGGTGATTTTTAATTAGGTAAGAGAACCTAGTCAGATTTGCATTGACATAACTTGCTGCAGGGAGTGGAGTGGAGAAGGCAGATAGGAGTAAGGAGACATTCCAAAGGCTGCCACAATAGCCTGGTCTAGGACAGGGACAGTGAGACTTTATAGGACATGGCCTGCTGAGTGGTGAGATGTTGGGCAGAGTGAAGAGGACAGAAGAGCTGGGCACTGCCTCCATCCCTTCTCAGGTAACTAGGGAAATGGGAAACAAAGGAAGAAGAGGAAGGCAGGTCTGGCAGGAGATTGAAGAGAGGGACTTGCTGTTTGGGAGGTTGCTGGAGATCGAACTCAAGCCCTTGACAGGGAGTGGAGTACAACTTGTCTCACTATGTTGACCAGGCTGGCTCAAACTTTGTTCTTCCTGAGTCAGTTTCCTACAGTGCTGGAATTATAGGTGTGCACTCCCACACCTGGCTAAGAGTTGTATTTTCATTCATGTGGATATGATGAGATGGAGCCAGTTACAAGACTAGGGGCCTCCACATTGTCAGGTTCAGAGGCTGCTAAATCTGGGGAAGGTTTATCAGAGCAGACCATGCAGCAGCACACGTTCTTTTCCAGTCATCTGCTGTCTATGCTCTCACAGCCTCTCCCCAGCACAGAGGCCTGATGACTTCTGATACACGCCTCAGACAGCTCTAGCTCCCAGTCAGGGCCTCATGGAGATGACTTTGGGTTTCATTTCCTGTGAGGTGATTAAAATGGAGGTGTGTGGTAGGAGGAGACAGTGCTTGGCCTGAGGGTGTGGCAGTTTGTGAAATTTTAGTTTATATGGTAGGTAAGTGAGGAGCAGGGCTTGAAGGATTGTGAGCACAGAAACCAACTAGCAAAATGAAGACTAAATTCTTACTAGAGTAAAACTAATCCTAGGCTGTGTGATGTGGTGCATGTGCCTAGTGTGTTGGAGGTGGAGAGGCCAGTTGGACAGTTGCTACAATAATGCAGAAAGATTTTTAAGAATTATTTTTGGCCAATCGAATTAGTAAAGATTTAGAAATTGATAATGTGGATGATATTTTAAGAAAATGGGCATAATCATTCACTGCTGATGAGATTATGAATTAGTATAACCTCTCTGGAAGGCTGTCCATCAATATGTATCAACAGCTTTTTAAAAGTTCATACCTTTTGACCAAATAATTTATTTCCATTTAACCTAAGAAAATTATTAAAAATTCTTTAAAAATGTATGTGCAGAAATGTTTACCAGTATGTTATTAGTAACAGCAAAAAAGGATAAAAAAAGGAAGCCATCTATATACTCAACAAAGGGAAGATGGTTAAACATTAATATATACTGAACAATGAAATACTTTAGCATCATTAGAAAAAGATTTTTAAAAGCATATTTCCTAGGATTGGACAATGCTCACAGTAAAATGATAAGTGGAAAAAATGACTCAAATGGAATATGGTGGCCTGGATTGGATTCTGGAATAGAAAAATGACATGAGTGGAAAAATGGGTAATCCAGATACAGCCTTTACATTAGTGAACAGTAGTTAAATAATAACATGGTGCCATTGCTAATTTCTTGGTTTTGATGCATTTACCATGGTGACCGTAAGATGTTCATGGTGGAAAAGCGGGGTAAGGTGTACATAGACCCTCTGCATGGTCTTTGTAATTTTTCTACACATCTGGGGCTGATGTTTCTTGGCTTTATTACACATCAGGCATTATGCTAAGCATGTTTTTTTTTTTTTTGTATTTAGTACAGGGTCTATAGGGTCTCACTATGTAGATTGGACTTATAGTGATTCTCCTGTTTTCAGCCTCCCAATTCCTGGGATTCAGGTGCTCACCACCATGCCCAGTCTCAGTCACGGTCTCAGTGTGCCCTGGGGGCGGGGCTGGCACTGCACGCCGGGACTGAACCCCAGCTGGCCGCTGTGCTCTGCCTAAGCAGGTGCTCCAGTCCACTGAGCTATCTGCCGGCCCTCTCAGCATCTTCCTTGCTGTTCCCCTGGGCCCTCCTGCTTTCCCATGAAGTAGACAGCATGACAGCCTAGTTCACTGATGAGGAATGGAGGCTCGACATCACACAGCTTTTTGTTTTTTTGAGGCAGAGTCTCAATATGTACTTCAGGCTGGTCTTGAACTCACTGTGTAGCCCAGGCTGGCCTCTAACTCATAGCAATCCTTCTGCCCTAGCCTCCTGAGTGCTGCAGTTATAGGTGTGCACCACCATGTCTAGTTTAAAGCCACACAGCTTTTAATCAGGAAAGCCTTTTTGGAATGGAAAAAGAAATACAATATCAGATAATGAAAAAGGTTCTCTTTGGTGGGTAGGTGAGGGTGGTTTCCCTTTTTAGGGGTAGCAATAGGGGAGAGGATGGGTAGGACTTACTGTCTAATCACACACAGGTGATGAGTAAAGGCAAAAATTGATGGTAACAGTGGACTTGGGTGCCACTTCCAGGGGCACAGAGGGTAGGTGAGAGGGCAACCTCTGGCAGAGACTAAGGGGAAGACAGTGACTTTAGTTCCTACTCTGCTGAGATGGAGGTGTTGGGAATATTCAATGCCATGAGTGGCCTGCGCGACAGTATGGGCCCCGGATGGAAAAGCTGCCTCAGAGTTTACATGGTTCTGAGGACCACAGCTCAGGTGTTGCTGAGGAGGCAGGCACAAGGGGCAAGCATGAGAGGAACAGGAATCCAGACTGACTATAGAGAAGCATCACAGGGACAGTACAGGCCCAGTGACTTCCCGAGCTTCTCCTCTGAGTAGGTTTAGGATTCCAAGGCAGGCCTGTTTTATTGCCCGGCTGTGCTATACTTCGGCATAGCCATGAGGCCCAACCTCAGGGCTGGAAAAGTTAATGTAAGAATCAGCAGCAAGTTTTGTGCTCTCTGGGGGAGGTTCTGTTTCTCTGGATGGATGATGGAAAGCAGCTTTCTGCATCTCTTCATCTTCCTCATATCTTGCTGTCAGTTTCCTCATTTCTTATGCTTCCTATTAGCCCACCAGTGATGAGACACACTCAGTGTCTCCCATGCATGTACAGGGGGACTGTGCCTTGTTGTCTCTAAGTTTAGGAAGCTAGATGCTGCCCAGAACTCTGCAAAGCCACCACCAAATGCATGGCTTAGTCACCTCCCCAGCTAATGAGCATCCCAAGACTAGCATACAGTGGCTTGCCCTGAAGAGGATATCTCCATGCCCCCAAATATCTCCACTATACACTGTCCCTCTTGGCTGTAGTAGGAGAGTTGGACCTGACTTCTTTGAGCTTCTAATCTAGAGCAGTGGTGGTCCAGGACCCTTTGCACCTCCTGGCCTTGCCAACGGAAGGACTATGGTGGGCCCCATGCCTGTACTCTCCTCTTGTTCTGCTTGTGCTGTTTCTGTCTATCTAAGCAGTGGAGCCACAAGGCCTGAAGACCTCTCCAGCGTTTATCCTATGGGGGACCAATGCCAAATGCTTGGTTCCAGGTCCTGCTGAGCTGTAGGCTAAGGACAGGGCTCCTATCTATAGTGGCTTGGAGCCCTGGCTGCTTCTCCTTTTGGAAGTTGGACAGATGGCATATAAGGAAGAAGATAAATAAACCAATGAAATCTGAGAAAACAACATTCTACCACTTCTCTTTAGAGCCATTATCCACCCCTTCTCTTGGTGAGGGGGGACTGTCTGCTGGTGAACAGGCTAGCATTGGGGGACTCCCCATCCCCATCCTCAGCTGAGACCCCTCTCACAGGCACCCCTGCGGCTTGGCATGTTTGCCTCACATGTGGAACACATGGTCTCTTTAGAGCATTAGTATTTTCCCTCAGAGGCCCGCCAGGCACACTGTGTATCCAGTGAAGAGCCAGAGGGAAGGAGAGGAAGGGGTCCCCATGGTGGGAAGGCAGAACCGGACACCAGGCTGGTAGGAGAGACAGGAGTTCAAGATTTCAGGAACTCATGGCTGGTAAAACCTTCTACCTCTGGCAACACTGGACTAAATCTAGGAGCAGTGGGATATAAGACAGACTAGCGCCCCCAGAATCCACTCTTTGAGAATCAAAGACATGGTGGAGAGAAAAAAAAAATATTCCACTTGTAGATGTATGCTGTGCCACTGTCACTTAGTTAGCAGTTGTCCTGAAAGCCCCCCTACCTGTAAGGTCTTATGCTAGGTGCTAGGGCCAGCGAAACCCATAAGATACTGTCTGCTTAGAGAAGGTGGCCATGAGCACACAGCATGACAATACTACATCCCATCTACTCTGATAGTGGCATGAACAAAGTATGGGGCTGCTTAGTGGAAATAAGGGTTCTCTTGTGCCTGGAGGAGAGTTGAGAGGTCCCCTGAGCTGGGTGTTAAGGAATGATTGGCAGAGTACCAGATGGGTGAAGGGGTCAGAGAGGACAGCTATGGGGGGGGGAGCATCCTAGGGCAGGGGAATCTCAGGTGCAAGTGCTAAGAGGCATCAGAGAGCGTGGATATTATGGTAGAAGCAATGAGCATCCAGTGGAAGGCTTCAGGCAGATACTTGAGTGATATTTTAGTAAGATCATGCTAGCAGCAGGGTGAAAGATGACAGTAGGAAGAAAGACTAGATGAGTGATCACTGGTTGGGAGGAATTTTAGGTAATATAAAAGTCAGTAACAGAGATGGAAATAAAGAACCATTAATAAAGGATGGTAAGGAATCCATGGGATTTAGTAACTGATGGGATGTGGGAGGTATGACGTGAAGACAGAAGACAGTGGGTGCGCAGTTTTTGACCTAGTGCCTAAGAGAACACTAGTGCTATGCTGCATAGGTAGTGAGGAAGTAGAGGGATAAGAACAACTGCATGTTGGGGCATGTGTATATTGGGCTGCTAGGAGCCCAGGTGGAGCTATTCAGTACACAATGGCATGTGGGTCAAGAGCATCTACACCAAAGACCATTTCAAGAGTTTGTGACTGAAGAATTGAGGATGATTACGTCACCAGCAGAAACAGAGCCCACCAAGGGAGCATTATCATGGGGTGGGGTGGAAGGATAGATTCAGTTTGGAGCTGTCTGTGGAACACAGCACTGAGGACATCCACTGGGCAGTTGGAAAAATGGGAACAGATTTGGAGCTTTAGGTGCAGGAGTCCTCTAAATAAAGGTGCCAGCTGAGTGGAGGAGCGGAGGAGCTCATCAGATTAAAGTGCACACCAAGGAAGGAGGGTCAAAGACAACACGGGGAAACATCTCTGTTCAGGCTGGGAGGAGGATGAAGATTGAGAAGGAGCTGTCTGCAAGCGAGGACCAGAAGCATGGTACAAAAGATACCAAGAGAGAAGAGGGTTTTGGGAGGGCAACCAGGAGGGTTAGAGACATTAAGAAGGGCGAGGACTCACACAGGCTTGGGGATTTGGATTAATGACCTTCAAGAGAATAGATTCAATAAAGAGTGAGGATGAAGGCGGAAATGAGCCGGTGGTGGGAAGTGGAGGTGGTTAAATAGAAATAAACCTTTGAGCAATGAGGCAGTGAAGGAGGCAGAAGCTCAAAGATGATGAGGGTTTAAAGAATGTGATTTTTAACACAGGGAAAACTTGGCCTGGTTGCATTTTGTGGTACACTACAAGGACATATCTCTATGTCAGTTCCCCTGTGGGTATTGGCTGGACTGTCTCCTGCCTGAGGTCTCTTGTGTTCATGGGGTCCACGGCCTCCTGTGCCTGTGGCCTGGGGGGAAGGGTCCATCTCCACCTGTGTCACTCATGAACAACTTGGGTCCATCCTCTCTTTTTCCTGCCTTCCTTCCTTCCTTTATTTGTTGAACACCTACTATGTGTCACGTGTTTGCAGAGGTATGAGTCAGGGCTGAGGGGAGGAGAGAAAGGACCACAGTGAGTAGTGCCTACAGCCATGTAGCAGTCTGATGAGGGCAGTAAGTAGCAGGTGGGAAGGAGAGTGTGGACTGGGGAGGGAAGTGTCAGAGTCTGCAAGTGAGCTGAGGGGAACGGAGAGGCAGAGGCTGGCTCTGAAGTGCCAGCTGTGGAGTGCCAGGGAGGGGTCCGCGTGAACACCGAAGCCCCTCTTAACTGTTGAGAGCCAGAGCTTGGTGCATCGACTGTGAAGCAAGCTCTCCATCTCGGGGTAACATGATCCTGTAACACAGGGCTCCTCTGATGTGGGCTGCTTGCCTTTTACAGCATTAGGGGAGCAACATTTCATGGAAAATTCAATAAATCCCCCTGTACAGCCAGACGTCTGTAAACAATGGCTTCCAAATTCAATCAGGCTGGGGACCCGCAGCAGCATTTATGAGCTCTAACGTGGAATATTATATAGGGGAGTGAGTAGCAGGGAGCTGGGGGAGGGGACTTCCTGGAAGGAGAAAGCTCCTGTGTAGCTCCTGCTCTCAGACCATTATGGTGGAGGTGATTGTCCAGGTAGAAATCCTGGCCAGGGGAACTCTGAGGGTTGGCCGTGGGCCACGGAGTCCAGGCTCCAGACTTGAGAAGGAGGATAGGGATTTGGTCTTTTGACTCTGGCTGCGAGGACAGCGAATTGTCAGAATGACCAAGGCCAAGAGTGAGATCCCCAATTCCTCCCATGACTGCGTAGGGTGCCCACCACAAGCAAGAATTGTCACTTGCGCTCAGATTATCATCTTTGTCACAGGTGGAGGTTTGACAGCTTTCAAATCTCCTTTCTCTGCATCTCTGACCCTGCTGGTTCTGTGGTCCTGCAATGACCTTCAGAAAGCCAGTCCTTGTTTCTCTCACAGGTTCAGGTTTCCCCTCATTTTGCACAGAAGGATTTGCCAGGAGGCAGGAGACCGAAGGGAAGGCTGTTCTGGTGAAGGAGTTTGGTATGCTGTTGTAGTGAAGCTCAGTAGTCTCACCCACCCTCAGGTCCCCCTAGACTTCTTTAACCTTTAAGCACCTCTGCCCTGGTCAGCTCCCCTGGCCTCTGCCTAGACACTGTTGCCTTTGTACCCTCTGGCAGGCTCTGTCTAGAAAACTATGAGAGGTACAGGAGAGGGAAAAGAAGAAAGGCGCTGGATTCAAACCTAGTTCCTGTCATTTTTCTAACCATGGAGCTTGGATAAGTCCTTTTTTTCATCTGAATCTCAGTGCCTTTATCTAAATAGGGGGAATAATGTTATCTCTTTTGGAGGGTGAAATTAGGCAGTGTGTGTGAAATGCCTGACAGTTCTGGTATGGAATAAGCTAGGAATACACAGTAGCTTCTTTTTCTATTTCTACCTTTCTCTCCCTCCTCTCAAATCTCCATCCTGTAAGGTTCTGGAGTCATCAGAAGCTGCCTTGCGCTAGCTGAAGGTACTCTGCGTTCGTTCCGCTCTTCTCTCTTATCCTGCACACGCCCCTGGCCCCTTTGCAGTGGTTCTGCTACGCAACCTGATTTCAGTCCAACAGGAAGTCATAAAGACCACAGTAGCCTGCTAAGAAGACATAAGAAGCAATTCTGGGCCTTCCAGTGTAAGCCCTGTGAGGACAGGGGTGTGCATCTGCTTTATTTTTGACTTTTTTCTTTGTGTTTACAACTCTGTTCCCAGGGTTGAGAGCTATGTTGGCACTTGACACGTGTTCAATAAGTATTTCTTAGATCAATTAATTAAGTCAGCTCTTTCTCACCATTTTCTTGTGGTATTTCTCTGGTCCCAGAAGGCTAATGGAGTTTGCTTTCCGGAACATACAATGAGTGCTCTTGAGAGCCAGGAATCCTTTTTTCCCTCTGAGCGCCCCTGCAATACTGACCCAGCTTCTCCGGGGCATGGCATGGGGCAGGACCACTGCCAGCAAGGCGTGTCTTGCAGCAGTCTTGGGAGGAAGAAGGGAAAAAGGTGGCTCTCAAAGGCAGTTTTCTATGGGGTGCTAGGTAAATCATGCCCAGTGGCTGGAGACCATGGAGATATAAGTTCTGCGAATGTGAACTGGCTATGCACGGCCCTTCTTCACCACATGATAGTTCCTTCAGGCCCCCACTTACAATCTTAAAATACAGAGAAACTGGGGGATGAAAGTGCTGGCTGGCTCTTGAGCAGTACTAAGTGGCATTTATAAAGGGTCTATCTTGGGGCAGGGGAGATAGCTCAGTAGAATAAGTGCTTGCCTGGCAAGCACAAGGT